>JAULBZ010006081.1:0-12726 GCA_032360805.1 Neoturris breviconis
CTATGATTGTTAAGCGGCGGCCTTTCGCTCTATAAACAGGCCTTTTATTGGAATATACTTTCTCACTGTTAAAAAAATCATAGCATTATATACCATGCATCATCATAGCATTATGTAGCATGCATCTACAGACGTGATTGTTTCCTTAGTGTATAAATGGTAAAAAAGATCTGGTAATGAAAGTGGCAAAAATAAAAGGCCATATGAAAAGAGACAGCTACTTCACAAACACGTCACGCCACAATGGACAGAACTTTGTCCAAAGTCAGCAGGAATGATCCTAGAACAATGTCAAGAGGACTTTGAACAAGTCATCCATTGGGATACTCAAAATTGTATGATTTCAAACCTGAATACAACTGCCGGACATCACCTGTGGAGGAGTGTTTTTTGAGTATAGTGTTCAGCTTGGCTTGGATTTTTTATATCAGAATAAATTTGGATTATAGTCTAGTGGAACGTGCTAATAGGGAAGCACAAATAGTAACTGCGGAGAAGAAAAAATGGGTCAATAATCATGTAAATGCCCTTCCTCGCATGTATACTTTTCTTCAGAAGAAACTTAGGGTTTGGGTGAGAAGTGGAGTCTGTTTTTGGCCCAAATAAAAGACCTACATCTGTTGTAGAGTTTAAAATCTCGAAAAAGATATACGGTTGATTCTTATCGTTTGCAAATTTTAGTTCTGTATTTCTTATTTTTTGCCTAAATTCAGAACTGTTTCTTATAAAGCTGCTTTCTTATAAAAAACGTGTATTAAATTTGTGTAAGCAATCACAAGAACAGAACGCAGAATGGACGTAAGATATTTAAAGAGACGCACGCTTAGGTTGACAGAGTCTAGAACAATTAACATAACACACTGCTTAAAATAGGAGCAAATAATCACTGGATTTGTTACCCATAATCATAAAGCCTGAAGCTACCCAGTAGGCAAAAAATCGTTCAAAGTCCGCAGTAAAGACGCTAGAACAAGGTTGAAAAAAGTTTTTTGCCTAACAGGAAACCTGAAGCCATAATCAAAAATCACTCCTCCGCAGTGCTTATTTGTTCTTACTTTCGGCACTCATAATTTACAAAACAAACCACCAGCCGTCAAAAACCTGTTCAAAGTCAGCAAAATAATGTTAGAACAACGTTTAAGGACCGTTGTTCTCTAACGTTATTTTACATACTTTGAACAGGTTTTTGCCGGCTGGGAAAAAATAAAACTGTCAAAAATAATCTTCAAGAAAACTTTTATCCTTCGTCACTCTCCTCACCCACAGAGTGAAGGAGAGTGTCGCTTCGTTATAATGAATATTATCTACAAAATAATCTCAACCTCGTACCTAGGGTTTTGTGGCTGTTTTTGGAACACTTTCCACTAAACAAATGTGTAAAAACCCTGGACATAAGGTGGTAAGAATCTTTTAAAAAATATATATACTTGATTGCTTATATTACTTTACAAACAACTGCACTGTGGGCACAACACACTCAAACGACTAAACTTAGTACGAGATTGATTTGCCCACATGGCGTAATCTTACTATTTCCACCCAAAATGTATCACACCAAGAAGAAAAACTTGTAAAAAATATCTTCTAAAAATCCACCCCAGTGAGCAAAAACTTGTTCGAAGCCCGTAGTAAAGATGCTAGAACACTTTTTTTGTTGTTGCTTTTCTTGTGATTTGGAGATGATTTTGCTGATATTTAATGATATAATTTCTTAAAGAACTTAAAGTACCATTTTAATTGTTCAATTTTGATATAAGCGCCGCCCGTGCCGCCCTCCGATAAGCGCCGCACCCAAAATTCGAAAATAAATAAGCACCAGGGCGCTTATTAGAAGAAATACGGTAACCGATCTTCTACTTCTAAGTACAACAAACTGGTATATGTATAGAGATGAAATATCTAATTATGTTAAAAGGTGGGGGGATGGGTGTGTCCAACGGGCGTTACCTGATGGTTATAATGAAGGCATCGGGGGAAAAAGAGAAGAAAAACTGAGGAGGGAATCTTTACACGGCTTTCTTTACAATATTACTTTACAATGTGACTGCCGGATATTACCTGCGGAGGAGTGTTTTTTTATACACCAGACACTCCTCCATAGGTGATGTCCGATAGTTAGTGGTCAAGTGTCATATAGAGGCTGCAGTCGGTCATCAATAAAAAATTAAGCTCCAAAAAATATAGCCTGTTCTACACACACACACTCACACGCACACACACTTTGTAGTAGACTATAAAAAATATAAGGAACATTACCAAAATAACTAAGAAACAGTGTCTGCGAAGAAGAGCAAAAAATACTAGAAGACCACAGAGTTAAAGACTTCAAAGCGTTCAAAGTCCCCAGTAAAGACTGGGCACTTTAGCGCTATGGACTTAACACCGTCCTTCGCAGATTCCATTAATGTCTATTTCAAAATCAAGCTCAGAAATAACTCTCAGATGTCATATGGTGGAGTGTTTTATAGCATAGTTTTCTGCTTTTCAAAAAATATTCCTCTACAAGTGATTTCAGGTAGTTATTTTTCAGCCTTGAAAAGGACAAACAAATAACTAGCAAAAATAATATATATGTAATTTTTATATATATATATATACACCAGTTGTCGAAATAAGAGTAAATGATCACTGTAGAAGAGGAATATTTGGGATGGTTTCAGGCTTTGTAGTCGGAAGTGATTATTTGCTTTTATTACCGCTACTAAATCAATGAAATGTTTTAGCTAAGAGAAAATTAACTGTTTCTATACAAAAAGTATCAATCAAATAAATGTACAATTTTTACACTGGTCGAGATAAGAGTAAAAACAATCACTGTGGAGAAGGGGATTTTAGCGAAACACCACTCCTCCACAGTGATTATTTGCTCTTATCTCGATCACTGTTTCTACTCATATAAAATCGAACACAAACAAATCTCAAAATAAAAACAACTTTTCTTTACCAGGGACTCTTACCTTGATAAGCAAACTTGAAAATAATTGTCAGATATCATCTGTGGAGGAGCTTATTTTGAGTTTTGCTTTCAGCCGCAAATGTACTGAAAAACACTCCCCACAAGTGATGTCTGACAGTTGTTTTAAGGTTTGATAAGGAACGAATCCCTAGGAAAGAGGCTGCAGTACAATATATTTTCTCATTTTTAAGTCAAAAACTAACAAGAGGTCACAATGAATATGTATAGGCATAATAGTTGAAATAAGAGTAAATTACAATCCCTGTGGAGAAGGGATCTTCGAGCTTAGCTTCAGGTCATTTAGTTGGAAGCTATGCTCAAAAATAATTCCTCCACAGTGATCATTTTCTCTTATTTCAACCGCAGAATTACTCAAAATTAATATCAGCAGAGAAGTGTATACTGAATCAATGAGTTTGTCACCCCTGTGCGCAAAACTTGTTCAAAGTCCGCAATAAAAACGCTAGAACAACGTTTTTAACGTATTCTAGTGTCTTTACTGCTGACTATGAACAGGTTATTGTCCACTGGGTTTATTAGCAACCAATCAAAGGGCACGATTGTTGAAATAAAACCAATCATTCAATGCTCAAAATAATTGCAAATAATTACTGTAAGGGAAAGAGTGCTGAATCAATGATCTTGCAATTGATTGGTTTCTTCGTTCTCAAGAAACCAATCAATTGCAAGCTCACTGACTTAAAACTCTTCATTGTAGATTAATTTTTCTCAAATTTACTGATTTTGTCTTCTTTAGCTGCTTTTTGAAACGAATTTAGGAGATGGCTCTTTACACAATCTGAAGCTACGCAGTTCAAAATCTCTCCTCCACAATGATTATAATTATTATTTCTTCTTATTTCGAGCACATTCCAGAACCTTTTTTCAAATATATACCCAAGGGTTTTAAAATATCAAGAATATCAAGTTTTTTACTCGATGACCTCGTGACCACCAGTAGATTCGTATGAAAAACCGAGACATTTTGTACAGTAGTATATAGTATATATTTGAAAGTTTCGGATGAATGTCAACATACTTTAGGTTTAGTATTTCAGGGGTTAAAATAATTGCTGGTCATCATTGTAGAAGAGATATTTTGGAATATTCTTGGCCAATTTGACCGAAAATATTCTGAATTATTTTAACCCCTGATATATTTAGCACTAATTTGAAATGGTTATACTAAAACGATAATTTACAACAGTTATAAAACTACCCTTTTATTTATATGGATTGGATGACTAGTTCCATTTCATAATAAACCAGTGTGTGTGTTGTTTGACTCTTACACACAAAGGTTGCAATACGTTTATTTCAAATATATGTCATAATGAAACTGTCACTCTCTTACCCTTGCTCCTGATCAGCCGGTTGGTCCCTTTTTACTTGTGCTGTATTAGCACCACGTCTTGCCACAAGTTCTAAATGGTTTGCTGTATCCATTAAATATTTAGCAGCCCGGCGGTAACTATCAATCATCAAATGTAATGAAAATAAATCTCCAGTCGTACCTGGTGGAACATACATTGATGACAAGATATCTGGCGTATGGAAATTTGGCATTTCTGGTTTTACCCGTAAGAAATCTAAAAATTCAAAAATCATGAAAAAGTACAAGCTTGAAAATAACTGTTGAGGAGTGTTTTTAAGTATAGTTTTTCAGCTTCGAAGCCAAAATTTAAACCCCAAAATACACTCCTCCACAGATGATGTCTAGCAGCAAGCCTCAAGATAACAGTAGAACATCGCCTGTGGAGAAGTGTTTTTGAGCACTCAAAAAACACTTCTCCCCAGTAGATGTCCGGACCGCTTGAGGTTCATAGGAGTTATATTCAGATAAAATGTAAGCTCCTCAAGATTGTACAACTATAAAAAATAATCTTTTTGGAGAAGAGTATTGAGTCAATGATCGGTTCTTTATATTGGAGGAGCTAATCAATTACAATTTATTGTTTACATAAAACCTGTAGGTGCACATAATGAACATTCTAGCTCAATTATGTTTTTGGTGACGTCATTAAAAGCGAAAAATAAGAAAATTTTCTTTTTGAATAATGTGTTTTACCACCTGTCAAAAAGTTGGTTGCTAAGGGAAAATCGTCTCTAGTTACCAAAAAATATTATTTTTTCAAAACGAACCTAGATAAATTATAGGTAAGTCCTAACGTTTGCTGTCGTATAGGTCAATTTAAAAAGTATAAGTACGAGATTCTTCAACACCCAGCTGCTGCATGCAGAAAACTACCAAACAAATGGGCCCTTAATTTTAGCCCTGATAGTACTACTTACCTGAACTTGACTGGTTGAAGAATGATTCCCAATATTTTTTGCCTGCCATGCTTTTACGCTGTGACTCGACAGCTGCAGCAGTTGCAGCAGCATTTGCAGCCATCCTTTCATTGTGGCTCTGTTCATACATCATTTGTTCCTGAAATGTTTTTAAGTCTGTATTTGTACTATATGGAAATGGCATATCATCTTTGGGTTCGACTTTAGATTGGAGAGGCTCACAGAATGAAGCTATACTATCCAATTTTCTCATATCAGAAACTACTGAATCATCTTCTTTGCCTTTATCATTAACTTCTTCTTTCACCTTGGTTTGTTTTTTGTTAGCACTGAGTGAAGTTGGAATTTTAATTCTTCTTTTACGGGCTCGAAATTTAACCGCCGGATGATTATTAAGAGGATTATCAGTAGATGGAACAACTCCAACCTGAAGTATCGCATTTGTATAATTTTCTAAATGCAAATCAGCATGAACAAGTTTACTGATCTTACCAGGGGGTATCTTTCTTACAGCACTGGTTATTGTTATATTCCTTACTGTTGATATAGTATCAATAACCATACCCCCTGTATCTTTCGAGTAATCAACTAGTTGAACTCCACGGCGAAAGTAACCAAGAATCTCTCTTGCTTTATATTTCTTATCATCAATCACAATGATTGCATTTTCAGATGGAGCATCTGCTTCGATAGGATGTCTATCTAAGTATTCACGTAACTTTAACTGTGTTGTATCATCGATAATTAAAAATGGCTCATGGGGCATGGTTCGTGTCCAGAGAGCCTCAAATGCTCTTGAATATTTAATACCAAATGAATCAATATCAAGCAATAACACTTCTTTTGATGTGTTGTTATTATTTGATAAGTTTACATTGTTATTGTAGTCTTCGTTTAATGCCATTGGATAAAGTGTTTGATCGGGTATTTTCTTGTCAAAGAATTGTGACTTGTACGGAGGGATTGCTGGTAACTTTGTACTCAAATAATACAATACTTCGAAAACCTCACGGATTACTACCGCACGTCTGTATTCGGACCAGCCTATAAAACAATTGTTGAGAGAAATTCTTAAGATATCAATTAGGCCTCCTGAATAATTTAACTGCCGGAAGGAGTGTTTTTTTGTACATAAATTTTCAGCATCAAATAAAATTACATTTAAAACAGAATCTACGATGAAATATCACTCCTCCACAGTGATCATTGCTCTTATTTTGAACGCTGAGTGTCAAAGGACTTGCAACCTTTACTATAAAGAAACCTAAAGTGTTCAAAATAAGAGCATGTAATCACTGTGGAGGAGTGACTTTTGAGCATTGTATCTGCCTATAGAGCATGAAACAATGCTCAAATATCTCTTCTCCACAGTGCTTATTTACTGTTATTTCGAACCAACTTATTGCAAGATAATTGACAATAACTTATTTACATTGCATTATTTTTAAAACTACAGACATTGATCAAAGAATTTTTATAAACAATTTCTGTTAGTACCAGGGGAAGTAATACCCTGAGTGAGATGATATGAGTAGCATATCAGTGTGAAAGAGTAGTATATGATATGAATTCTTATTGTCTCATTCTTATGAAAACACAGTTTTAACTACAATGATTGCATTTTGAAGTATATCGTAATATTGCGATTAATAAATATTAATTAAATTAATTAATTGTTAAACGAAATATTAAAATGAAATATTTAATAAATGCCCCCTCATAATTTGAATGTTACCTAAAATCATATTTTTATTGTAATTTGATTAGGAGCCATCTTCAAAATTCGTTTCAAAAAGCAGATATTTTAGCAGCTTTAAAGTAGCCAAAACCAATAAATTTGAGAAAAATTATTCTACGATGAGGAGTGTTAAGTCTACCATAAAGAGTGTTAAGACAATGAGCTTGTAGTTGATTGGTTTCTTCCATACGAAGAAAACAATCAAATGCAAGATCGTTGATTCAGCACTCTTCCCTGCAAACGAATTTTGGAGATGGTCTCTAAAGAATTATGCAATTCGGGTCCGGGTAAACACAATGAAGCAAATCGAAACGTTGATGGATACTTGGAAGGAAAGTGTGTTTTGCTGAAGAGGGTGGGTGTCTAATGCCTAACAGCCAAAGACCCTTTCTTTTCTTTTGTATATGCTTGTGGGCATGGTGAAACAGTAAATCAAAGTTGAGAAGATATTAAAAGCCTATAGTAATTCAGAAAGATAAACATTGATTGTTTTGTTTTTTTGAAACAATAAGTTCAATTTAAAAGCTTGTAAAACATGTTTACCTCTTATGACTCTTATATTACATTCTTATTACACATTACATTGTTAATGAATTTAAATAAAGTAAACAATCGATGAGTAGGAGTATATTTATAATGATAATCAAAACAGCATATTTCTCGTGTTTACCGATGTTTTTAGTATCAGTCAACACATTTTAAGGTTAATTTACACTACTGTAGGCAGAAAGAGCTAAAAGAAGAGATTCCATTGGTAGAAATTGACATCACACGTCAACACATTTTAAGGTTGATTTACACTACTGTAGGCAGAAAAAACTAAAAGAAAAGATTCCATTGGTAGAAATTGACATGGAATGTCTTCCTTTGGCCTTTGTGTGAAATTTTTTTTCCTAGTGTAAATCCAGCTTTAAAGAAACAATAAATAAAAGGAACTAAAAGATATAATGTTTATTTTTTAAATAAATACTCAAATGTGTTTTAACACATCATAACTTAACATCACTACATAATTAAATTTTGACATAAAACAAACTTTCTCTATCAGCACAAATAAGAAAGACTAACCGAGATTCTAATGTCATTAATGAATACGAAACTAATACAACTACAGTAATTCAAAGAAATCTTCAATGATGAATAGCGAATATGACAGCAATAATTTCTAAGAAATATTTTGTGACAAATAGAGGCATTTATCGAGAGTGATATTTGAGATAGCTTCAGTAATTGTAGCCTGAAACTATGCTCAATACCATAGTGATAGATGTCATAGATGAATATACTTTCCATAAAACTTCCATATGAAGAATATATCCAGCTAAGGAGCGCCATCTCCAAAATTCGTTTTAAAAAGCAGATATTTTAGCAGCTTTAAAGTAGCCAAAACCAATAAATTTGAGAAACATTAATCTACAATGAAGAGTGTTAAGTCAATGAGCTTGCAATTGATTGGTTTCTTCGGGACGATGAAACCAATTAATTGCAAGATCATTGATTCAGCACTCTTCCCTGGGAACAAATTTTGGAGGTCCCTAATTTCAATTTCAATTTTGCGAATAAGTGACTAATCTAGGAACCGACACATTTTGAAAAGTAGATAAAAATAGAGTAAATAATCACTGTGGAGGAGGGATTTTTTGAGTTTTATAGCCTGAAGCTTTACTCTAAAACTACTCATCCACAGTGATTATTTATTTGCTCTTTTGTGACTAACGGACGAACCAGGAAGTATTAAATCGATTTCAGATTATTTTCTACTCAGACTGTGTTAACGTCATAATATAAATAATCTTGTAGAATAAACTGAAAATTAAAACAACACTTATAAAATAAAGTTGAAACAATAAGGCTAAGGTGTTTAGTCCAAACACAAGGCTTATTTTAATCATTATAATTTAAAATGGAAATATTTTTTATTTTTAGCATAAAATATCACAAAATATTTTAAACACAAAACAATATAAACTTAATATAATTTCGTAAATTTTCCTTCTAAATCGGAAAATTCTATCCACATGAAATTTGTATTTTGACTATTTGCAAATAAGAGAAATAAGAGCAAATAATCGTTGTGGGGGAGAGATTATTGAGTATTGCTTCAAAAATGTAATTACAGTATTTACCTGTGGGAACAATGCCATGCCAGGTTGCAGCAATGTAGTCAGCAGCTGTCGGGAGATAAACATTTATAGCCACTGATGACACAGGATATATTCTTTCAAGATAACTAAACATAAATACGGTATATATATGGTTGAAATAAGACTAAATAATCACTGTGAAGGAGTATAATTTTGGAGCATAGTTTCAAACTTTGTAGCCTGAAGTTATGCTCAATTACTCCACAAGCGTGATTATTTACTCTTATTCTGATCAATTATCAATAAGCTATTCTTTATAGTGTCACTTGACAGTACTTAAAAATAGTTTCTTGTGTCAATCAAGCCTAAAGATCTTAAAAAACTATACTCAAGAGCACACCTCCACGTGTGATCTACAGCAATCATTTTCAAGCTTTGTCAATAGCCTTTTTAATTCAAGGGTCATAATAACAGCCAGTCATCACTGTGGAGGAAAGATTTTTCAGAATATTTTCAGCTAAATGGGCTTTCAATGCAACTAAGGCACTTAATTTAGTGGGGCATGGCCTCAGTTCATTGCAGAATTATATAAATGTGTCATATAAATTAAGAATGGTTCTTTGGGTACAGTACTTTTGTCGCAACAAAAATATTTCATTCTAATGCCTCTTTTTGAGGTTTAAAAGATTTCCAGGGTTAAGCCAATTCAATAAATTTTAGATAAATAATACCTTTCCCAATGGCAAGAACACTGCCACTAGACATTTCTAACACTAGACATTTCTAACTATATTTCACCCCAAACACAACCTCCATCTCGATTTCTAATTATGATGATAAAACGGCTTCATGTTAGAAAAATGCAAAAGCATAGTTTGATGAGCAAAATCTTTGTTTCTGTTTCCTTAGATCAAAATATTAGTAATGGTACTAATACTCTCGTATAGATGAATTAAAGCACCTTCTAGTGAATTTTAATTGAAAATATTCTGAAACATCTCTTCTCCACAGTGATGACCAGTAGTATATTATCCCCTATTACTTATCTCCAAATCATACATACTGTATGTCAGAAACAACTGCTTTGTCAAAATGAAAGAAATAAAACAACAACAAATTAAAGCTCGTTGACTTTAACACTCTTCTTGTAGTTTAATTTTTTTTATAAATTTATAATACCTGTTTTTGAAATGAATTTTGGAGATGGTCCTTTCTTAATTAATCTTTTTTGCACTTATTTCAAGCACCAAACTACCAGACATCATCTGCAGAGGGGTATTTTTGAGCAGCTTTCAGCTTTGCAGTTGTTAAAAAAACACTCCTCTACAGGTGACATCTGACAGTTGTGTTCATGCTTGAGTACTACAGTGTATATACCTGTCAAGCTCGTCAACATAGCATCTCATATGTTTATGCATAATGTCTAGTTCTTCGCTACCATATGCAGCATTTTCTAGTTTATGTTTAACAACATTGTAGCAGTGTTCAGTGATTTCATTAATATTATATTGCAGGTCAGAATTTTCAACTCTTGCTAGGCGAAACACATCTTGAAGAGGCCCCCTGTCACCACTCCAAAACCCACGTGTTGCCATCTTTAACAGAGTGTGTTCATGGAGTGCGCATAATGCACTTTCTGGTGTGCCTTGTTTTGGTGGAGTTGTGCCAGGGTTAAATGGTGGTCCCCCATATGCGCGCTTCGATTCTGTGCTAGTGATGACAGAACCTTTAGGTTTTCGTTTACGAACTAACTTTTTGTGAGGTGGAACTAACATAATTTCTCGTGATTTTTTGTCATCCTTATTAAGTTTCAAGCCATCTTCTTGTCGTGTTAATAATGCTTCCTGTTTTCCTAATTCTTGCTCTAGTTTCATCTTTTCTTTCTTTTCTTGATTTGATAATATTTTTTGACTTTCTTGAACGAGGGTTTCGAATAATGAACTTCCTTTTGCTTCAGGTGCTTCGACACGAAATAATGTTGGTGGTTGTTCTGGTATCACACAGGTAGATGCTGATGTCATTACGTTCTGTAAAACATCCCTTTCTAACCCTTCCTCAAAAGGTTTTTGTGCAACAGCTTTGAATGCTGACTTTGTCGAAGTTCCTGTTGATAGCTTTTGATACAAATCAGCTGCTGACACATTGGATGGCGAACTCATTCTGCATAAATTTGGTAGATCTGTGTTTATATAAAATGGTTGATTAGATGAAGTAGGAAGCCCACAATTGGCAGAATTTAAACACGATTCTACTAACTCCTTCATGGCTGACGACTTTAACGGAAAACTGGGTGGTGATTCATGCAAATTAGCATGCGGTAAGCCATGTGTAGTACCATGTGGTGTGCCACTTCTCATATGTTCATTATTGTTTAAATGTGATACAAAGGATGTGACATTATGTGTCCGATAACCTTGATTGTTTTGTGTATATGGTAAGTAGTTAGTTGAAGGCGAATATGCAAAATGTGGCATGCTCATTAAATCTGGTGAATATTCCGTAGATACAACTCTTTGCTGATTTTCAATATTAACTTGTCCAGCAGCTGTTGCAAGGAAATCTAATGCATCAAGATTCTGACCTTGCTTTTTATTAAATTCTTCTTTCTTTGATGATGGAGTATCTTTTTCCATATTTTTAATAACACAGGATATATGTTTTTATTACTGTTATTATTTTTTTTTCTTTATACTCTAAAAATATGAATTAATCGAATTTAAATAACAGTGAGGTTAAATAAATAACACTCTTTAAATCATATAAATTTCAGAAATCAACAAGTTATACATACCCAGTAAATATATATGATGTACATATAACCACAACACGGAAAATATATTATTTTAGATGACATACAGCAAGGTAGATTTTCCAGACTCATAAGTGTCATCTACAGTATGCAAGCCTCAAAATAAAATAAATAACTGCTAGACAACACCTGCAGAGGAGTAATTTTCAGTATAAATTTCAGCTGATAATCTGAAAGCTGTTACTCAAAACACTCCTCCACAGGTGATACATTACTTTCCGTAACTAAAGATAACCTAACTAATAATAATAATGGTAATACAGGCCTCTAAACTCAGCCTGTTGGCTGCAAATTAGTCTCCAAAGATACTCCTCCACAGGGGAATGACGACGTGAATTCAGAGGCCAGATACTAATTGGGGACAGCCGTGGTCGATATAAGAGTAAATAATCACTGTGTAGAAGGATTTTTTGAACGAGCATCAATCTTTATAGCATGGAGTTATGCTCAAAAATCCATGGTGATTATTTGCTCTTAAGCCAACCACTGGACAGTTTCCCAAACTATTTTTCAAAAACCATTATTTGGAGAGTAAAAAAATTCTATACATCAAGCCTCAATTTAACGATCAGACATCACCTGTGGAGGAGTGTTTTTTAAGTACAGCTTTTATCTAGAAAGCTGAAAACTGCACTCAAAAAACTGGTCCACAGGTGATGTCAGACCATTAAATTGATGCTTGTATATGTTAATAAGGAGGTGCCAGTTCATCGGTTTATTCTATTGACCCAGTTTCTCTTCAACATAATCTTTAATACGTAGACCTTTTAAATTTCACAACATTTTAAGCATATAAAACTTACTTAAACATATTTTGGAAGGTTTTATATGTTTAATAATAACTATA
>JAULBZ010006082.1:0-12724 GCA_032360805.1 Neoturris breviconis
CAAAAGTCTACGGCACCAGGAGTTCCCAGACGGTCCCCCATTCAAGTACTATCCTGGCCCGACAATGCTTAACTTCCGTGATCAGACGAGAACGGGTGTATTCATTGTGGTATGGTCGTAGACGTTTGCGTGCGGAAATGATGTCTACTTATATAAGAGCACCGGTTGCAACGTTTAGAAGAAAAACTCCAATTTTGCATTTGAAAAGCGCCTCAATCCCCCTCTCTCTCTCTCTCTGGATGTGCACGGGCGGGCACTTAAAAAACGTTTTGTCTCTTTGGTGTCTTATCCAGCATACTACTTTTTCGAGCGAAATTTTTTTATGGAATCGAAAGAGTTTGATCTGAACAATGTATTAATGCCAACACTTTCTTCAATCTCTCGATTATAGGAATAATATTCATCATCAAACAGGAGAGAGTTACCAAAGTGCCACATTTCGTGGTTCCTACGAGATTTTCGGGGTTTGGGCCCTACTCGTGCCATTTTAGAAAGCTAACTCAACCCTTCTTGGCTTCCCACATTCTCTCCCCAATCTCCCCAAGGAAACTTCTCTTTTCCCTCCAAATACTAACATTTTCCCAAAGATGGACTTCAACATGTTGATCTGAATGTGGAGTAACCTTTTGGATTTTGTTTTGAACGTTCGAAGTTACAAACGTTTTGGAAATTTGGAAATTCTTGTCTAATATTAGGTTTCCAAGCACGGAATTTGGCATGCTGACAGCTACACTATCTACGAGTATTACTGCAAAGTTTTATTGCATAACTCGCAAAAAATAAAAAGTTAGGGCGTTTTCTGTAACTCGTACAAAAATCGGATCCATGTTGTATATGTGCCCTTTTTGAGAGAAAATCTGTAGAAATGTCGTAGTGAAATCTAAGCTGTTCCTAGCTAATTCATTGTCATACAGGTGTTAGTATTCTATACGCGAAGGTATCTTCCGAATAGTACTTGTGTGACCTTAATCATTAAGGCAACCCCATCTGTCGAAGTGCGATTTAGGGCACATTGGTGGCTACAAAATTGAAAAAAAGGTGGCGTAAGGTAAATCGAATATAGTGATAAAAAATAATAGCTACCCCGTGTAACTTGGCATATAGGTAGACACACACTTCGGTAATCATATTCCAGAATTCCAAGAGTCCAGCCTCTTAACTAAAAAAGTTATTGTATTTTCCGCAAGGCCTGCAAAATATATGTATTTGTGTTGCAAAAGTGCCCAGCTGAGATATAATCATGCAACCACTCTAAAGTGAAAATAACCTACTATCATTAGGTAATTTCAATTCCTTATTATATCGCTCATATGTACATACATGCAGCTGTTACATTTCACCTCTAAGTAGCTCTGGCTTGTGGAACCCCCTGAATAAATATACAAAATATGGCACTTCTGCGACCTAAAAATTAGAAAAATGACCTTTAAGCAGTGCTTAATTGCCCCACAAAATAATTGCAATCCCGGCTCCAAATTTTGTATGGTTACTGCTATATATTGTATTAGTATTATTTCCAGGTTTCATAGTATGTGTTTTTCTCAGTGATGCGTTATCGTATTTCACATTAGGGTTTAAGCTTAGATAATTGTGATATTTCTTGGGAAAAACTTCCATTTTGATTTAAAAAGAGGCCTGTTATACACTTTTTTTAAATTGATACTTTCATCATATCGGATACGTCACATACAAATATTCAAAACGTATATTGAAGTAGTAATGCTAATTGATAAAGAAACCCCATCAATACAAATACGATTTCAGGCACTTAGGTGACGCAAAATGTAAGAAAATAAAACTAGCATTTGATATTCTACATACGTGATGCATAAAACATGTAATTTTGCTCTATTATTCTTGCTGGCAACTTAACATTCCACGTTCTGACAAACCAGTATTTATTTTTTTGTAAACGCCCCTGTCGAATAAACGCCTCTCCAAAAAGTGGAATTTTTAATAAAGCCTTGGGCTTTTATACGATCATTTACGGTATTATTGATTTTTGTCCCCGCTTCTAGATTTAGCCTACAATAACGACTAAACTAGTCTACCTTAATCTTTGCCGTCGTATTATTATTCCATTCCCATGCCTTGGGATTTCTGTGTAATTATTCATGAAATACGATACGAAATACCTATCGCTCAAAATTAGCTTCCAATTAAAGTCTCCTTTAACCAAAATGATATTAAAGGTACAAAATCACTTTGAAATCTCTGCCTACTAAAGCCCAATAAGGATTAATACTGGTGGAATTATAAGTGATTAAAGTTGTAGGACATTATGTGTTTTCTCTGTTCACTGTGTGGCAGCCATCTGGTTTGGCCAATCATTTTCTATTTTAAGAGAAAAGAATCACGGATTTCGACCCTTCTTGATAAATTTGCTGGGTACGATCAGTGCGTCACTTATCAATTTAAATTTTTTACCAAAAAGGTGATTACATACCTTTAATATAATGTATAATCACAACGAGAAACAAATACGAGCACGTATAACTCCTTATTCGGACTGTGTATGCCATATATGGAGTTAATATGGAGTTATAAAGTACCGTATTCACCTATGAATTTCTTACAGAAGCATCAAACAAACATAAAAGAAATATTGGTTTTCTAACAGCTTGTTCGTGATAGCCTACGGTAGTTTATTTGTGACGAGATAGCAGATAGTAAAGTATATAGTAAAACCTCTAAGTGCCCCCCCCCCTTTCATCTATCTTATCGTTATCTTTCTAAACAACGAAATTTTGAAAAGTTCGTTAAAATTCTTTTGGCTTATGTCAAGTCTCTTCTTGTCATTAGTTTTCTATAAATGACATTAGCTACAGCTTGATTTTAATTTGTAGTTTTGTTAATAAGCCTCCAACATGTTTAAGGCGGATCTCCACTAGGCGAATTCTAAATGAAGCCATTACACTGGTCGAAAGTGACGTCGCTAGTGGAGATCCACCTTTAAAGGCCACTTTCACATCAAATCAGGCGCTTATACAAGGACTCACCGTATCCCTAATAACTGCGGCCTGGTAACGACTGCGGGCACAAAAGCAAAAAAGTGGGAATTTTAAACCGGAGTTTACTGATAACGACGGCCTGTTAGTCTAACGTAGAGTCACCTTAATCAAATACTAACAAGCAGAAGTGAGGAGTTTAAGCTTGGTTTAACTACACAAGAAAACAAAGCGTGTTAACAAAAGTTTTTTAGAACATCAAATCCTTCATACATAATGGATAATCTTAGTACTAAGAAACAAAAGAAATATGTCTCCAAATAACCTTCACTCCCATGTTATTTATAGTTGGATGGAGGAGACGGTTCTTAAAAAGACTAGTGTTGTATATGACACAATTTCCATAGTTCTCCACATGGGAGAATGAAAGTTTTGGATCCATCGTGGGAAAAGTTTGGATACTTTACAAGACAGTGTTGTTTTGTCGATTAACCCGTTTAATTAATCCGAAATTTGACACAGTTAAAATTGGAGCAAATCGGAAAATGAGAACTTTAATGATGTATCCTTTCTTGAACGAACAAAATCTAAATGCTGGTTTCCATCAAGCGAAATAATCCGATTGAAGCTGAAAGTTCTATTGATAGAAATTGCTATTATTGTTATAGAATCTCCACTAGGCGGATTCGTTTGCTCGAATTATAAATAAAGCCATTACATTGGTTAAAAGCAGGTGACGTCGCTTTCGACCAATGTAATGGCTTCATTTAGACTTCGAGCGAAAGAATTCGCCTAGTGGAAATCCGCTGTTTAGGCAGCCTTTACATGGACCCCCTAAATGAGTTTCATCCAAAATGAGCTTGCAATTTATAGGTTTTCTCCGATACGAAGAAGCCATCAAATGCAAGATCGTTTAGGGTGCAACTCATGTAGGGGTCCATGTAAAAGCTACTATAACTCATAGCGTAAAATCCTGTCTCATGATATCTAATATAAGGTTGATTTTCACTTGGTAAAAGTTGACATCGCAAGATGTGTGACGTCCATTTCTGCGGATGGAATATCTACTTTTAATGAAGCAAGGACAAGCGCCAGCTATACACAAGAGCAATTTTATTTTTTTAAAAAAGGCAGTCTAATATTACTCTTGAGTGCCGAATAAAGTCACAAATATTGAAATCGGCTCCATTTTCAAAACCAAATGAATGGGTTAACAAAAAATTGTAAATGTTAAACAAAAAATGTTGACAAGATGCAACAAATGATTGAACAAAATATAAACAAGACTTAAACAAAACAAAGCTCTTAAGTCATTCCAATCGCTTTAAAAAATAAGTAACCTTATTTCTTCGCGACTTTAACTTTTTACGTTCATATTTAATGCAGTTTTGTATTAAATTTATGGATGGCAAATAAAAGACGATGGTAAGAAGCGAAGTACCAACAAATGAGTGAACAAAATATAAAAAAATATCTAATCGTAAAAACCTCAAAATTAAACATGTGGTGTTAAAACCAACATAAGGTGTTAACTCTATTCAGGTCGGGCTTTTTAGAGCGCAGTAAGGTCAGGCGGGGTTCAATTCGATAATTTCCGAACATGGTTAAGACCAAAAATACTTTTATTTACACTCTCCATTTTATTTTGCTCTCTCCATCTCCGATGTTCTAGACAAAAATGCAATGCTAATTTCAGAATTTTGTAAACTTGTTAATTAGTTAGTTATTATTATTTAATAAAAGTTTGATAGACTATACCCTGCCGGCACACGTCAAAACATTGCAACGACGTCATTTTGACGTTCGCCGACAGGGTAAGTAGCTTTTAATTTTATTCCAACGGAAACTGTTTGTAACTGCTCTCCTTTTTACACTTGCCATTGCAGAAGATCTTTGAATTTTTTATTAGCTCTTAAAAAAATATGGTCAAATTGACACCCCACCACTCCCTCCCACCCCGACCTGAATAGCGTTAAGTCTTTCCAATCGTTTTAAAACCTTATTTCTTCGAGAATTTTTTTCGTTCGTATTTAATGCGGTTTTGTATAGCAAGGATACCATACTGATCCAATAATGAAGAACCATTCTTGCTCTCCTTCATTGCTGAGGAAATTCGTTGCCTTGATATCGGTCCCATGGATATAATGCTTCGACACAGTTTCTTAATCTCCAAAACTGCTTCCTCGGGAAATAGCTTTTCTTTACCAATTATATCGGAAGGAGGGATGATTTCACTATCAGTATCCATAGCTTTGTTAATATCTTGATCATCAAACTGATCTAACACCACTCCATCTTGCTCTTGCGAAGTAACAGTTAATTTATCAATGATAGAGCGTATTTTATCATAAATTTGCTTAAAGGAAAGATCGATCAATTCATGATATAAATTAATTTTGGAATACACATCATCCAATGAAACATGTCGGACTTCTATATTTTCTTTAAAAATATGGTGTATTTCTTCTAACTCTTTTTCATTCCACTTCTTTTTTTTCTTGTGTTCCGTACTTGAGTACGTTGCAACTTCGTCCACGTCTTCTGAAGTTTTAACTTCTTTGTTCGAGTTTCCACGCAATAGATTGCCCACATACCTTGCACCTTTTGCTCTACTAAGATCTCGACGACGGGCATTATAATATTTCTTTTGTGTTTTCTCCGAATGCAACAAGAGATTGGCCACATCAGCTGCATGTTCTGGTTCGTGTTCAAGCACAGCGGTAGATGCAGATTTACGAAACATAGTACAAGTCATGTTTCGCTTTGGTCGCTGATCATCGGATCCATATACTCCTGCACGTTGCCAAGTAGAATTTATTTGTTTGCTGATTTGCCCTGATGATAAAGGCAAACCTGTCCACGAAACAAATATAGATGGAGATGATCCAACAATTTCGGGAAGCACCTTCTCAACGAATATCTTTAGGTATTCATACGCGTGTAATTTTAAGTAAAGTTTAGCTGGACCGTAGTCTTTCGCAGTTTTATGCTTTTTCACTTTAATTCTATAGAAATCATCACCTTCTCTGACAGCGCTTTCAAATTCTCCGATAAGAAAATTTGACATAACACCAGATCGATGAGAATTTTGCATTTCAATTTGTATTAAAAGAAAATCCCGCATGGCTGTATAATCTGACTTTGATAACTTTTCAGGTTGATCCGGTGATGAATACTTAGCTAGTAACTTGATCGGTTTTCTACATTCTTCTGAGTTTTCAAAGATACTTAATTGCTCGGGGCTAATGATTACATCTTGCTCATCGTCAAGGCGGAATGCTTCATGTTCTTTTACTGCATCGTTATAGCTTTTTGACCAGTTTGAACAGCGGACTTTCATACGTACGATATCATCAGGTACAAATGACGAAAATTGCACTTCTTCGTTAATCAGGAAATCGTAAAAGTGCATGAATGCTGTTAAGTACTTCTTTATGGTTAATGGAGCATACTTCTTTTTAATACAGAAATCGGCAAGAAAACCATCACGTACTTTAACACGATCAAGTAGAGTACTAACATCGTCACTCTTCAAAGCTATGAGAGCGGACTTTATCATTTGTGTGTTTTGTAACGCCGTTTTTGCATCCAAACGACCACCATCGACTGAGAGAAGAAAATTTTCAAATTGGGGCAGAAAGTCGTCTTCGATAGATTCTCCCGCGTCAAAATCAGTCGATTTCTCTCTTTCTTCAATATTTACATCATCCATTGATGGTACGTTGTTCATGGCTAAGGCGAGACTGGAACGATTCGGGTGAAATAGTCGGGCATCTGACAGCAACTGGTGGTAGCGATCAGACTGAGGGTTAATTTTGTGCACAGATTTCAAATGTTGATTCAATCGTTTTACTACCGAGTAACAATCAGTACAGGGACAATGTTTTTTTCTATGATAATCTTTTGCTTTAGTATCCTTTTGTGTTATAGCATTTGCTTTTTCACCCATTTGTGTTTTTTTCCTTCTCCTGGGAGCTGCTTCCCGCCACGAATAAACTTTTCTTTTATCATGTGTCAAGGTTACGAATTTTGATCTGCATGCAGTCCAGCGATGCTTGGAACGCATGTGGCGTGGTAAATTGACAACAGATATATGACATCGAGGACATTCTTTTCTTGGGCGTTTCAATAGTTTAACTGTAAAATGAAAATGATAACACTGATTAAAATATAATATTAATGGCAGAAATTGTATTGTTGAAAAACGGTGAAGTTTAAAGAAATATAAAATACATAGTCAATAGGACCAAATGTCTCAAAAGATAGTACACTTCTATATAGCGGACACCTATGGTTCCAGAAAAGTGTCCGCTATAACCAGGTGTTCGCTATATAGTAGGTTAGATTTGGAAATCCAAGCCGATTGTAGCTATATATTTTTGTGGAGAGTCATCGCGTGGATCTAAAACTCCATCCGCTATAGAGGTAAATTTCAATGGCAAATTCCATGCGGTTTCTTAAATTTACGTCCATATTTTTCTATGACAGTTTGACCGTAATTCGACAGGTTTCAGAAAAAGCCGTACACTTTAACCAGGTGTCCACTATAGAGAGGTTCGACTGTATCTACTCTAGCTAAAAGAATAAATTTCATTGTCCTTAGACTCACCAGTAGATGTTGCTTCACCATTTGATTGTTCTTCCTAAAAGAAGTTAATTCATATTATCAAGTGAAAACGCATAACTGCATGCTTGAGATGCGTAATTACTTGTTTATATTGTCTGCTGATTTTTATGATACTTTACTTTCACTCTCGTTGGGTAGTCATAATAGATTTATGGCTTTATCTTTTGTATGACAAAAGACGCTGTTGAATCAATATAGGGTGATATAAATTGCATATAGGGCACTTTGACCACTTTAGTCTCCATATGGGGCACTATGACAACTTTAGCGTTCATATGGGGCACTATGGCACCCCTATGGAACACTATCAAATCCTTGATATAAAATAAATTATCTATATCTACAGCTTAATTGAGTTTACTGTTTCACCTTTATTTCCACCAGTATCAAAACACACCTGGTCAAATCAATTTTTTTGATACTGTTCCAAGTTCAAATCTTATCATAATTGTCCGCTGATTTCATGACACTTTACTATCACTTTGATGCAGAATCGTTGGGTAGTCATGATAGATTGATGGCTTTGTCTTCTGTATGAAAAAGACACTGTTGAATTTCTAGAGGGTGATATCATTTGCATATAGGGCAATATGACCACTTTACCCTCCATATGGGGCACTATGGCAACTTTAGCGTCCATATGGGGCACTATGGCAACTTTAGCGTCCATATGGGGCACTATGGCACCCCTATGGAACACTATCAAATCCTTGATATAAAATAAATTATCTATATTTACTCCTTAATTGAGTTTCCTTTTTAACCTTTATTTCCACCAGTATCAAAACACACCTGGTCAAAGATAATTTTTCTGTTAGTGCTTATTGTTCCATGTTTCAATCTTATCATAAACGTCCTGAACTTGCATTTCTCTAAGGACATTGAATCTTGGGAGCTGTCCGAAATAGCTGTCCGAAAGATCTAGCAAGCCCAACAATCCTGCCAATGTATACTAGAAATCAAAATTCAGTACAAAAACACACCTGCTTAAAAGGAATAACACTTGATATTTAGTAGTAAACAAGGTTTTGGCTTTTTGTCAAGGAATCAATTTACTAAGTTTGGTGACATAAAAAAAACGATTTCAAATACACTCTTATTCTCCTGGAATACTACTACTTTTTCTTACCGAATGATTCTCTTAGATTTTGATTGGTTAAACATTCTCAATATACATATCTAACACACACTTACTTTTTGATCACTAGCATCAGTCTCACTCTCAGAAGATACACTATCAATGTTGAATATAGATTTTTCAGCCTAAACAGTAAACATATGAATGATGTATATATATGAAACCTCTTCAAATCTACTTTATTCAAAGATAACCTTTTAAATAAGAAAGTGAGGATGGAACCAACCATATGTTACAGTAGAATAAGAATAGAAGAGCATAAGTCAGTAGTTGAAATAAGAATAAATAATCATTATGTGGAGAAGGCTGTAAAGCCTGAAGTTATGCTCAAACATCACTCCTCCAGAGTTATTAATTGTTGTTATTTCAATAAAAGTATAAATATAGTACGCATTAGTAGTACACTAATTCAAATTTTCTTTAAAAAAATAAAGTCGGATACAAACCTCACTATGTTTTAGCTTGAAAATGTGTTGATACAAGATGACCACTGTGACCGGAAGCATAACTTTCATGACGTAGTCAAAATACTAAACATAGAAATAAAGGAAAAATAAGAAAGAATAGCTTCTCTTTAATATTTTGTGAATTATTACAAAATGAAACTTCTCAATGTTATCAGGCTGTCAAGTGTCATATAGCATATTATATAGTGTCCAATATATGCTATAAAACTACTCTTAAAAAATCAGTATAAGATACCTTAACATCATTATCTGGACAAAACCACTTAATCAATACATCTAAAGCTGCATCTATTTGTTCATCTTGAAATGACCCAAAGGAGGCATGCATTGGCAAAACAGCTAAAGTAATAAAGTAGTTAAAGCACTACCAACATCAATGTGCTGTTTTATTCAATAAAGGATATAAATAATGTCTTAGACAGCAGCAGTAATTGTAGTAGTATTGCATATATATACATTTTATAATTTTTACAATTGACAATCACATAGCAAAACTAAAAGATTATTTTCATTTAACCCTATTACCTGGAAACAAGGTTTATTATTGCACAAAGGGATATCAAGAATATTTGCTAAGAGACTCAACTTAAGTCCTGAATGGTTTGAGAAGAACAATGGGCCTTTCCTATGCCCCTATTTGGGGCTACGTTTCCATTGGTGGGTTTCTGATATTACGGTTATCTGGAGAAGTAACGATGCTACGGTCATGAAATTTTGGCAATATGTGTCTATTAGATAAGTAATAAAAGTCGGAAAGCCACAACTTGCTTCCCTTTATCGTTTCAGAGTTTTTAAGAAAAAGTCTCCTCCCCCTTCTCCCAGGCCAAATAGGGTTAAATCAAACCTCGTTCATGTCCACCAGCTTTATAGGCTTCGTGATTTTTACAATAGATCTAAAAAGAAGTAAACCTGTGATTAGTTGCAAAGTTGAAAACTGTTCTCAAAAATACCTCTAGGTAATTTCCCACCCTCCCTCTCCCCTAGTTAGCATTAGAGCTAATAGTACCAAAAAGTAGATTAAGGATACGTTTTTATGTAGCTTTGGCCCAGCGATGAGATCCACAAGTGCTTATTCTCCAATAACGTCTGGAATAATTTACAATTCGGACAAAAGCATATCAAGGTCAAGTTTTATTCATATGACTGGTGCCATAATATTACGAAAAAAAAATGGCCATATTCTTGGTAGGATAAAAAACATATTGCGGTATGACTCACATGTATATGTATGTGTTTAGGTGAGTAAAGTGAAAATTCACAAAATTTGTACGCAATAAACATGCATATTTTCCTACTAACTGTATATATCTGACCTGTTTTGACAAAATGCTGTAACTCACACTTTGGTGAGAAGCTGATATCAAAAAGTGAAAAAAGCTGTAACCCAGATTTATCAGAGACATTGTTACTAAAACGCTGTATATCACACTACATTAGGGTAATTTTAAATTTTAATTTTAAATTTCAAATTTTAGGAAAGTTTTTAAGTTAGGAAATAACATTAAAATAATAAAATCTTTTGCCTGCGTGCTTGCATTTGCCATGGACCAAAAAGAACCTGCTTAATTATCTCAATTAATACATACTAACCTTTCCTTGAAACACTAATTTTAAAGGATTCTCAAACGATTCAACAAGTTCAGTCACCTGTACAACAGACAGGTCCTTTGGATTTCTAAAATTGAGATTGATAAATTTATAAGGTTGAATGGATAACTAATTTCTACTTTATTCACATATATATACTTTACAGTTTTTGTGAAACCACAAATGTATAAACACTGTAAATATTCAAAATAAACCCACATTGAATAAACACCATGCAAACAGTAGTAAAATTTATTAAATGCTTCTGGTATTTTCGTAATGGAATCGCTATTATTTCCCTTTTTTTGTCACTAAAATAAAGCAAGTTTGCTTGTCATTATCACGTGTATGTTTTAATAACTTTTATAGTTTCTGTTGTTCAGAATAATAAAAAAGCACTAGTTATGCTGTATATATTTCAAGGTCTAATTTATTAACAGTATGCCTACTGCACATGTATTTACAGTAGCAAATGTAATCAGAAGCATTTTTAATAATAACAATATTTACCTTTTTTGTTCACATACACAGCCAAGATCACATTTAAAATCAATCTAGAAAGAACATTGAAATTGAATCTACTTGGCAGCATCACAAACTTTCAAAAATATTTTATTGCTACAGTATATAGATCAAACTATTTGAGAAAGGCATATATCGCAGGTTCAATTTTAAACATTTAAAATGTAAATCCATAAATTTATAACTGAGGAGTGTTTTTTAGTATAGTTTTCAGCTATAAAGCTGAAAATTGTATTAAAAAACACAAGGCGTGTGAGTGTGACAAGGAGTGAGGACATGTGATGTCCGACCGTTATCCTGAGGCTTGGATACTTGTTCACAGCTATGGCAGTTGTTTACAATGCTGCACCCATAAATTATACTCAACCACCAACATATTATCACTTGGTTTTCATCAGAGCAAATTGTTACAGATTAATTAGTCAAAATACTGTACTAAAAATAAAAACTGTTACGGATTCAGAGTGAAGTGAAAACAGTTAAATATAAAACGCAAAACTTTTCGTAAAATATTTTTTTTAATCTGTATACAACAATTTTCTAATGTAGATTGATGAAAACATAAAACTTGGAACCTTCCTTTGGGTATATATACCATACCTTAAATTATTTCGTTTATCGGATGAAAAGGTATTTCGTTTTCAACCACTGTAGTATAAACTCTTGTAAATGGTAGAGTTCCTCTTTATAAACCTGTTGTGCTTAGTGTAACTTCAGTATAAGGTACCCAAAAAATACTTACATCATCTAGCTGCTTCATGTTTGATACTTTTTTTAGCATACTTTCATATATATATTAATTTCTAGAAGAAATTAAAGTTAAAATTTAATATCTTCAATCTGCATTGACTATAAGTCATTTTTCATGATTGGAATATTATATTAACGAAAAAAAGTCTGATTTTGTAAAATGTATGTCCCGACAGGCAGTACGTTTTGTTCCTATTTAGAAGGAGAGCAAAAAGTGATCTTCAACAATCCATTTTCCTTTTTTAATGTTTTTTGGCTGATTAGGGGAAGAAAAGTTTTTGGTCGTTTAGGTGGGGGATTGAGGTAACTGTGTGCCGTTAAAAAAAAAAAGTACATATGAAAATCTCTCAATACACAAACCGCATCGTTTTGCATTTACTTTTTATTGAAAAATAAGAAAAATGCATTCCACGATCAATTTACAGTACAGACCAGATATGGCTCATCAGACCAGAATGCCTTACAAGAACATTACCGTGATAATTTGCAGACAGGCAAGAATCTTGTAAAAAAAATCTTAAAAAATCTGAACTTGCAATTAAATCACCGAAGAAATCTTAGACTGTTAGACAAGGCATAGCCTGGCAGCGTGTTTGCTTTCGTCGCAATGTGCTAGCGAAAAGTCTTTGTCTCAAAATTTGTTAAGACCGGAAGTGGGGGGGGGGGGGGGCAATTGGCGTGTCCG
>JAULBZ010006083.1:0-12722 GCA_032360805.1 Neoturris breviconis
TACATGAGTTTATATACAGAAGTCGTTCACGCTATGAAAGCTAGCTATGTTGTTGTTCGGAGATTTCTTAGTTCTTCGATATTTAGCTGTACGGGGTTTTCCTCGAATGTAAAACATTAAAAAATCCTTATAAAAATTAAAGCATGTCAAAACTAGAGAGAATGTATATCTTCTACCCAAACCCCATTTTAGTTACATCTTCTTGATCATTATCTTCTTTATCAAGATGCGACAAGTGTAGTTATTAAGGAAGGTTCTAGTTATAAACCAACTCAATCGATTAGCTCCATTGGATTACACCAGTATTGTCGTAATGTGAATTAAAAGTTCTTAGAAGAATTAAAAGTTCGGAATTAGAATATCGGAATTTCTGAATTGAATGTGTGGACAAATACTCTGCAGTAAAGAAAAATGATAACACTTGTACTTTACTATCGCTGTTCTATGGTTTGTGTAGCTGACAATTGGTTAGGGACTAGTAGATTAGTTAATTTATTCTACTTTCACGTCATTTTTAACGCAAATTTTAACTTTTTAGGGAGTTGATTGCTTTATGTTATTGTTGATTTCCTCAATGTTATTAAACGGGCATTTGCAATGAGAGCGGAAGGGTTGGAAAGATTTCCAAAAATTAATGCAAAGTACTGACAAAATTAAGAACATTTAACTGTTAATTTCTCTGTAGCGGATTAATCCATTGTTCTGAGTATATTTCCAGAAGTGATTACGGTATTTTTAGGTCATGTGGTAAATTCTAAAAAGGAGTGCAATCACACACCCTTTTCGGCGTTACATAGATTAATTAGTTAAAGTTTATCTAGCGACTTAACATAAGTAAATGTTATTAATTGTAACTCGTCTCAGAAAGAAAGTAGTTTTTCCCCGCTTGATAATGGAGTCGAAATATTTATCAAATTCCTTATACGATAAGATATAGAATTGATTATACGAAAGCCGTTTATAAGAAACATTCGATCCTTCAAAAGGTTACGAAAACTGACTATCTGACTACAGATAATTTCTGTTTATTTCAAGAAGTTTACTTATTTATTTGGACGTTTTCCACTTTAGAAAATGTTCTGCGGAACAGAAAATGAACACGCGTTTAGAACATAATTAATTGTCCTGAGAATCCAAAATTCTGCAGATTACTTTTCAAATTCGCTTCGCTGAAACGACAATAAACATTCCGTACAAATTGTATAATTCTAGAAAGTAGTATAAGTAATATTTATAATCTATAATCGTATCAATATTAGCTTCCCCTAGTTTAAATGTAAAGTGAAACATTACCCAGCAGTAATAAATAGACCTATTAACAAATACATCAAAACGAGGCGTTGGCTGCTCAACGTAGATTCTTGAAATGCAATAACTCTCTTTTGTATACTGCAGTCTATTGTTGAAAGTCCGCAGTAAAAACGCTAAAACAACGTTTCAAGTCTGTTCTAGCGTCCTTACTGCAGACTTTGAACAATTTTGTGTGCAACATTCATGCGGTTCAAAAGCTATTTTTAATTTATTTTTCTCCCACTCGACGAAATGCACATCCTCTGTTAGTCAAACCACGGAAATAAAAGCTTGTTTTCCCCGTCTCCCAATGTCTGATACTTCCATTATTATATTTTAGAAACCCTCCCTAAGAAAAACAAACAGGGAGCAAACTATCTATAAACAGCAAGTTAGAATAATAATTGGTTGATAGTAATAAAAGTAAATGAGGAAAGACTAGAGATTGGATACGGAGAATGAAAGAAAAAGGATACTTTACAATCAGATACTTACCGATATATAAATGTTGCACTTCTAAAGAAAGAAAGAAAGAAAAGTATATATTGTTGCAAGCTTATGTGGCACAAACTTTGATTATTTGAAAGCTGAAAGTAAATGTATAATAATCATGCATGTACTTCTAAAGATTATCTTGGTATGATCCTTATTGAAACATCCCATCCTTTGGGAAGTTATCTAGCACCTGAAATAAAAGAGATGATATCAAGAACGTTGCTTGCAACATTGAAATAATTGAGTCCTGTATGGAACGTGATAATGGAAGAATCTCAGCATTAAAAGGATCATCGTCAATTGAAGTTTATAATTTATTTTCTTCTTTTTCAATTCCCAAAAGTAGTAATTGCACAAGAGAATTATTAGCATAAACCAAAATCATGGTGGGATTACCAGACATATATTTCATGGCACATTTTGCGGGGTGGTTGTACTGATATTTGCAAATAGAAAATAATGAGTAAATAACCAACATATAGGATATAGGTGGATTTCTACTCTAGACAAAAAAACTTTGCAAATGCCAAAAGAAGTCGTCACATTCATTTTACAACAAGTTTTACTAATGGAATGTCTTTGTTGGCTTCGCCTTATAAAGATGAACCCTTATTGGTGATTTCCACTAGGAGAAAGGTTACAGAAATAATACATATATCATTTTACTACATTTGACAGTATTACAACATGGGCGTTCCTTATAAACATTTCTCTCCCGTTGTAAAATAATCTTATCTATATATTATATATCTTGCTAGGCTGACACAACTGATTGTAGTAGTCTAATTCCGAAGAAGAATTCCAAAAACACCACTGCGAAGGAGCAACAGTATTTTCTCCAGGTTTTTTCGGTCACAGCAAGTTATTCCACTCACTGATTCACCAACTCATGACTAACCAACTCACTGACTCACGACTATAAAGGATCGCATACTCATTAATTTGTTGTTACGTATATTCATAGATCAGAATAATTTATGTATACGCCTATGTTTTGTATCGTATATTACGCATTATTTGAGGAATATGACTAGTGGAACACTACCAATCTCAAACTTTCAACAAAATAGACCTTATTGTAATCCACTGCGACATCAAAAAAGTACAGTTGGGATTTTGACTCACAATAATCTACAAACCTTGTATGCCCAAATCATTAATGCTTAGGTTTGGCTATATCGATCCGTGTTAAAAACAACTGTGTTCTTTACGAGGCAGATATAATCTCATTTATATTGTGTCGAAAGAAGCATAATAAACAAATTCTAAAGGTGCAATATGTCGCGACCGTTTGGTCAATGCGTCATTCCATGGATTTAAGATTGTTAAGGCTTTTTTATCCAGAAAATGTTATATCTAATGTATCGAATATATCTAATTATTTATAGAGAGGAACGCTTAATTCAGCGAGGTACTAATAATAGAAAATACGGTATGACCAGGCATGTCATATGTCACGACACTTAAAATAAAGCTGTTTGTCGCACCTTGCAAAAAATAATGTCTGAAACATATACGTCATTCAAACCATCACAACGTACATACAAGACGATCCACATGCATTTTACACTCTTCTCCACAAAGTATATTCCATCACCTATGTGCACAACTGGTAAAGTGCTTTATTTACTTTTACAACAATTCTATTGGTAGATACAAAGTTTGATGTTGAAGATCCTATTCTTATTCTTTATAAGTCAACGAGTCAAGATGAATATAATTCGAGAATATTCCAGCATCATTGATTCTAGAAACGACATAACACGTTTCGTAATCGTGTTGTCGTTTGGAAACAAGGGTAAAAACGGACGTGGCAACGTCGTTTTGACGTTGTTTTCGCGTTCATTAACAAGACGGAGCGTGACCTACCGGGTGCAGTGAAAAGAGAATTAGCTTATTGTTTGTCTTTCTACACTCTTCCATCTTCTTCTTCGACGCAAAATCTTTTCTCTGTATAATTACAATCGGAATGAATGAAAAATATATGTGTGCTGCTAATATATTCAGATATATTTACTTTTGATTCGATTAAATATTTATGGAAGGTTATCCACGTCGAATAAGGTTTTCATTGGATGATCTTTTTCATCAAATCAACTAAGCGTTTAATCAAATTTTAACCAATAGAATGACAACAACAAAAAAATAAAATAAGCGATCAAAATTTGGTCATATAGTAGTCCCATAGTTTGATTTATTGAAGACGGAAAATATAGAGTTTTGAAAAAAACTTTTCCCCTACTCGTGCTACAAATATTTACATTTGCATTCGTAAGTCACTTGGTGAATCCTCCAAAATGGTATAACGCAGATTACGATATTCAAAAGGAAGATATAGTTTTATTCTTAAAGCAAGAATTTGTATTGTCATCATCGTATCAGTATGTTATGATAGAAAAAGTTGTTGTTAGTCAAGATGGGAAAATTAGAAAAGTCGAACTAAATTATCGCAACAATAATGAAAATGTGTCTCGAGTAACGTATCGTGCTGTACGAGAACTGGCTTTTATACATCATGTTGACGAATTAGATGCAATGGAATAACTTAGCAGATGAACATTGTATGCTGATATGGAAAAGAAAATATAATTCATATTATAGATTTATCTTTTAATACTATATTCACAAATTAATGTCTGCAACCTCTTCTGGGACAGTGTAGGGTTTTCTTTGCTGAGATAGTTTAGTTTTATATTTTGCAAAAATTAATTTGTTTAATGTTGGTATATTTGTGTCAATATCATTTACTTATCAACGCGGGTGGTACTACACTCATAGGTCACTCAACTGTCTCGAAGGTTACTCGTCCGTCTCGTAGGTCACCTGTCTGTCTCGTAGATCACTTGTCTGACTCGTAGGTCACTTGTAGGTCACTCGTCTGGGTTTTTATAACTAACCCTTAAAAGGTCAAACAATCGAATGTAAATAAAAACAATTAACATGTAGAAAACCCTGGTAAGTAAGTCCCCAATAATATCTTTTGACATGATAATAGTTTACTTATGCTAATAGTTTTCTTCTAACAATAGCATTTCTAAGAAAGTTATAAATGAATAATTACAATTAATTTACATAACTTCATCAAATTTTGTTTACATAGATGATGAAATAACGGACGGTTTTCCACTTCAGACAAACTTCCGCGGAATAGAAATTCCAAGTGGTCAAAGTTCGTCCAAATTCAGCAAAGTAAAGTTAAAACAATGTTCAGTGAATACTTCCTCCAAATGCGTAATGTGCGTATTTTTCATTTATGAGGATTGTGAAAATTGAAAAAGACCATTAATTAACGGTCAATGTTTTCAGATCTCTCCGCACAACATTATACAAAGCAGAAATAGTCACTTTTAGTGACGTTTAGACCCTCGTAAATCTCTATGCGAAATTTACAGCGCCATCAAGTCTACCACCTTACAATGCAAACTTTCCAGAACGTTCCTGTAGAAAATTCTGAAATTCTGAAAATCGTGTGGTATCAATTGCAAATGAGACATCACCTTTTGGCTTTCGTTTGGAGTATTGATTCGTTTAATATGAAACATTCTATATTTCCGCATAACTTATTACTTCTTTCTCTGGTTTAGTCTGCGTCATTACTCCAAATACGGAATGTGTTATACCATTTATGGAAATATGCTCTCCGTATATGGAAGTGTCTGGAACCATTTTCGGTCATTCACACCCATATTAACATACATAAAGCAAAAAAAAAATATTGAAATTAGATTTAAAAATAATTTTTAAATAAACTAAGATTTACGAATAAGAAAAATCAGAAAAATCTTAAAGAATTCACAAAGAAGTGGTGCATGAATAAACACACTGGAAATCAGGTAAGTTATTTTTCACTATTACCTCATTCGCATCTAAGTTAAAACATGTTTAAATCGTGTTTATTTTAAACCTGCTTTATATTCTACCGGTTCATACTAATGTAAAACCTGTTTTAATCAAAGTAGTTTAATCGTGTTTTATTTAAAACAACAAATATAGCAGAAGAGACAGAAGTCATTCGAGAGCCTGAAAAGAAAATAAGCGCAACGATTTCGACATAAGACGAACTTGAAAAAGAGTTCTATAGGAAAAGCTTAAATCATACACAGGAAACAAAGGTATTTGGGCAGAAATAGTGGCATTTTTCAAAGCATCGGGTTACCTTTAACGGTTTGTTTTAGACTAGAGAAGTCATCTGCTAAAATCATTTAGTCTGACAAAGTCAAATGGTGTGGGTCCACAGCTAGCTAGCTATATAGTACAGGTATAGCTCTCCAAAGAAGTAGGTTTGCTTTGAAGAGATCAAACTCGCTTATTCTTGGGCAAAAACAACTACTAATCCTACGCATCAAAGGTATAGCAATAAATGCAACCATTTAGCTACTTTGCACAGCGCTGAAACCTTTCATTCCTGTTTTTATTAATCATCATCTTCATCATCATAGACATGTTTCGTATAATAATAGACATGTAATATAAAAGGATATTGTTTAACTAGTCTCCCGGGCTTCGTGAGAAGCCTTGAAGACTAGTTTCTTTTAAAAAAAACGATTTAGTATCGAAATTCCAATTTTTTCTTGTGAATAAATTCAGATAAATTCAGATTTTGGTTATACTGAAGACATGTTTTGTTTGTTTACAATAAGATTGAATTAAAAAGGACATGATTATAATACGCTTGTTCCTCTGCAATTACACATGCTTGGCCCCAGTTGTAATTTATTTAGTCGAAACATTTATTCATCATAGATATCCATGTAATTTACCTTTTGGTTTAGTGGTAGGTGTGAGAGCGTATTTTATTGCTAAACTTTGAATAGCTAATTAGTAAATCTTTAGAAAGTCTACTTCCAAGAACTATATTTTATTCACTTGATGTGAATGGTACCTACAGCAAACTAAGTTTTAATTAAGACATGTTTTGTTAAAACTAGTTTAATATAGCCTGGTTTACTTGGTGTAAATGGGGTACAAATTTATAGAATACATGATAGTAGTTTTCCTTTTGCGAAATAATTCGCGCGAAGCAAATTTTTTCGCTAGAAGAAGCGAATTTTAATTAACTAAAAAAAATAGGTAAGGCATTACAACGTCTTTTTATTGTGTAGTAGTTCAAAAACCATTCATAATTAGTAAATAGAACAATACAATCAATTTTTCTAGCTAAATTTCCATTTGCACTTTCCAAGTCAGGTTTGCACGGGTACTGCAGAATTCTTTTCACTAGGAATGCTTCCTACTGATGATGTCGAATTTAGATCTTCCAAACATCCTTTCAACAGTAAAATAAATAAAAATGCCTTGATTAGTCGGTTCTTTTATTATTGTTCAATTAACATCAGTGATTAGTCGGTTCTTTTATTATTGTTCAATTAACATCAGTGATAGACTGTAGTCGTAGTTTTACCAGGACCGGCAGAAACGGAACTAAATCGGAAAATCGGAACTGCGTAAATGTCATACGGGAAGTTCTGGAAACTACTACTGTAGCAGTTTAGTAAAGCCGGTGAAGCTTTCAGCACTCACCAAGACATATATGTTTTAGTCGGAAATTTTTTGAACTTACGGTATAACAAAGAGCGAAAATGATAGCCAATTGTTTAGTATAGAGCACTTTACTTAATACTGAGACAAGAATTACTCATTTCTATGTATATATATAGTAAATGTCATTGCGCATGCTCGAACTCGTCCGGAGACAAGATCGGGGAACACTGGATGCCGTTTCGGGCTTATTTGCCCTCATCAGCAGTGTATACCCACTCTCAATGCTAATGCCAGGACACTTTGCAAAGAGAGATGATCTATCCGATCGCCAATGGGTATATATGTTTGAAACTACAGAATATGACACATTCAACAAAAAGGGAACTGCATAGAACTTTCTAACGTATATGACCTTGCATTAATTTATTTTTTTTCAGTATGGTACGAAGATACCTATATCCATTGCAAGGTTGTTGACTCAGTACTCTTCTTTGTAAATTTTATTCTTGAGATGGTTCCTAAGTAATATGTATATTTAATATATGCATGCTTGTATGTATTACATACCACTGAATTTAACTTAAATGCGTGTTAATTCTATAGTGTTGAATATCTATTTATAGCATTTATATGGTGTTTAATGTAATACTTTTCATGGGCATTAGAGAAGGAGTATGTAGATCTGGAAATGTCAAAAGTGTAAATATGGATGTTACTTTTTTTATAATATGTTGCCCTTCTTGTATTAAAACATGTCATGTTAACATCTTCTTTATGTGGATTATTTACAATCATCAGCTATCTTCATGCATATACGGTAGCAATGACTTTTAAACAGTGTCTGTTATTTTATTTTACAATTAAATTATTCTAATCATCATTGGAGGGGATGTGAATATTGATCTCTGATAAGGTTACTAAAATTTATTTTATTGCTATATATATCTACATGAACTAGGTTTGCTTTTCGTTGATTTGTTTTTATTGTAACTGTTTCATGTATTAGCCTGAGCCTGTTCATATGGAAGTGAGCTGACCCACTTATCCGGGCTGGCTCGGCTAGCCGAGATGTTTTTCAGCCCGCATTCATATGATGCAATTCCATCTCGGCGATATGGGATGGGACTTTTACAACTTTCAACTTTATAAAAATGTCATAACAATGCAATTAAAAGATTGAACAAGGTGAGTTGACCCAGTAAACCGGGTTGGCTCAGTTGTGTGTTTGTTCATATGGACATTTTTCATCACACCTTACTAGGTTCTCGGCTAATCCAACCAAGATCTCAGCTAGGCAGGCTGGCTAATTTCCATTATTAATATATTTCATTTTTTATATGTATTTCTTAAGATGAGTGCGATCAACCAGGCGATTTTACCCATTTCTTCATGGTTTTAGTGATGGTCTTTCTACAATGGCTCTTATTTACTTATATATTTATTGTATTTAATTTATATACCTATTTATAACTATGTTGCAAGATATATTGATCTATACATTCTTGTCTATCTATCTCTATCTAAGTGGATAAATTTTAAACACCAAAGTAGAGTCATTTTTGGTTGTTCTACAATAAAAACAAACAAACAAACAAACAAAAATGCTTCTTTGGCTGCCTGAGAAAGCTTTTGTTTATAAATGTGTAAACTATATTTATAAATTAAAAAAATATAAAAATTACTTGCTATAATTTTCAAACTTATTTTATATTACTTTATTCAGTGTAATTTGTACAGTACAGTTTTGTGGGATATATTCTTACTTCTATTATTTTTATCTTCTCCACAGAAAAAAGTCTGTAAGTGGAGACAAAATGTCCCTAAAACGTTTTATTCCCTTTTACAATCCCAGTGAGCATAAACATGTTCAAAGTCCTTAGTAAAAACGCTAGAACTAACTTAAAAACGTTGTTGTAGCGTGTTTACTGCAAATTTTGAACAGGGTTTTGCCTACTGCTTCCTACAAAAATATATAACACGTGATAAAACAAAAGAAACCAGGCGATTGGGTAAAAAATAACTCCAAAAGAGTATAAAAAGAGGCAAGACTCACTGATGGTCATTTATAAAAAAATATGCCACCAACCTAGTTTCCAGAATGTCTCACCTTTTAAAATAAATATGGTCATGCGAGAGTAAAAAGAAACTCACCGCTCTACATTATTTTTAAATAGTGAAGTGAATCTCTTGAACCCTACCCCAATCGATAAACGAACTTTTCTTCGGAAAGTATGGAAATTTATCTGCGCTAAATTTTCATAAATAATGACTAACTCTTAAAAAAATCCTATATCCGCTCCTGTCCATGTAGCTAAAGATGGTTCTGAAGGCCTTTTTCGTAAAGCAAGTATTAACTTCAATATGTGAACACAAGCATCTACAGTGCAAAAACTGAACACTTTTATCTACTAAAAAGGGAATTGTAAATCAAATAAAAAATATATTTTTCGGGAAATATGACGTCATGGATGGTATTACTTATTAATTATTTTTTACCCAATCGCCTGGTTTCTTTTGTTTTATTACGTCGTGTTATATATTTTTGTAGGACACATCCTTTACTTTATTAGGGCTCGACTTTTTAGGATTCTGTAAGTCTGGAGGGAGGACGATTCACCTCCCTGCATAACTTCGGATACGTTAATGCAATATGTATGAAACTTGATCAGGTTGGTGTAATAAATTTTGTGCTGACGTCATCAAATGTAAGAGCTGGTGCAATAAAATATTTTGATCAAAATAAATTTACTTCCAAAATTATATACCAATACTATTTTTAAGCATAAATAATAATAAGAAAATTTTATTTTGACCCTAAATAAAATTTATACAAAGTCACCAGATTTTAGGTCGAAGTTATTGCATCACCTCCTCCCTTCCCTTCCCCCCTCCCCTTTTCCCGAATTGAGTTAAGTTAAGAGAATACTTGTTTTTGAAGCATTTTAGCATGGATTACACAATCGCGAGGCTCCATTAGTCAAAGATTCCAATTAAATGTGCTAAATCAGCAGATATACTGAAGTATTAAGCTGTGACGTCACTAAAATTGGCTAAAATTTGCTAACTCAGCACTTTTAGTGGCAATTGCTGACTGATACTGCCTCACAATTGTGTCAACCATGCTAAAGAACTTCATAAGCAAGTATTCTTTAAAGTTAAGGTGGTGCCGCCATCCAGCAAAATTCCAAAAACTATATTTCTAAGCCCAAGCTAATTTCGAGAAATTATGTTTTTCAATTAATTAACTATTCTCTTATTGAACAATTTATTTATTTAGTTTTTGCACAGTAGTACTGAAATTTGATTTAACATTTTCTTCATTAAAAAGGCCTTTTGAATCATCCTTAACTACATTTTTAGTTAACATTATAATTTTCACTTACATGATTGCAGGTTGCAGTTTAAAATGCACACAATATGGATGTTTGTATTTATTTTGTTCAATGTCAACAATGCTTGTCAGCATGATGATTCATTTCTGCGTGGCAAGTACTACATCATTATTTTGCATAACTTGTTCACCGATGAAACTGGTTCCAAATATGATGATAACGCTATTCGATTACACTTAAAGATAAGGTCAGTTAATCTATGGTTACTTATATCTCTATATATTAATACGGTCGTTCCGATGTCCGATAAAGGCATGTTGGTAATGTGAGGGTTTACCAGCAGGCTTTATTATATTTTCTATAAATACAAGATTATCTCTGTTTATTAAGCTGAGAATCTGACATTCGAGTAAACCATGTTTCCCTTGAAATCTGTCTGTCCGTCCGCACTGCAGAACACCGTAAACATTCGATTTTTTATAAAACAAAAATGTAAACATTCACAAACTACGATGTTTGTTTGTGCCAACATAATTTAATTTAAATTTTAGCGTTGTATGTAACTATAAGTCACACTTATAACTATAAATCATATTTGTACGGTGGCTTGCTTGTGGCATCGTAGTTTTATTTAAAATTTAGTGTTATATGTATTACTTATAATTATAAGTGATACTTATAACTATAAGTCCATAAGTCCATGATAAGTCATGCTTGTATCTATAAGTCACACCTATAACTATAAGTCATACTTACAACTATAGGTCACACATAACTGTAAGTCACACTTATAACTATAAATCATGCTTATAACTATAAGTCATACTTATAACTATAAGTCATACTTATTACTATAAGTCATATTTATAACTATAAGTCACACTTATAACTGTAAGTCGTACTTATAACCATAAGTCACACTATAACTATAAAATCATACTTATAACTGAAATTATGCGTGGCACAAACAAGTTACCGTAGAACAACTATTATAGAGCGTTCAAAGTAAAAGCAAATTCTCTGATCTGGTAGCTTCGATCGTGGAAGTATTGTTTATTATTTTTTATCATTGCAAAAATATTTCAGGTGTTTCTAAAACGAAGATATTGTTAAAAGTACATTTATTCATATTTGCACAACAAAAAGTTGCCTAGCTTTTATTTGTTCCTGCTACCGATGTTGTTAATCTATGCTCAATAGACTACACTAAATAAATAAGTAAATAAATCTCTGTAAAAGCGAAAGTACTCATCGTAAACAAGTTATTAAGTTACTTGAAGAAGGATAGAATAATTTGTCGTGTTTGATATATGGAATTCATCGTCATTATCTAAGCTTAAAAATTCTGTTTGTTCTGTTGTTTGTTAAAAGCTGCATGTCCAGATGTTAGGTAAGCTGCTTATGCTTTGATTGTTTGATCGTTTGATGTACATTCAAGTGAATAACATCTAAATTCTATTTTACATATTCTGGCCGAATGTCTAAGCTATACCTAATGTAAAAGTTAAGATAGAGGCTATATTCCGAAACCACCTAGAGCAACATTTCTGTTATTAAATTAAAGCTTTTCTTGAAACGTAATTTGAATAACTTAATGATACTGTAAATTTAATATTAGCTCTAATGAAATATATCTATAGTGGCACAATTATGTTTTAATTGGAGAAATATTAGAGAACGTAAGATAAGGTATAAAATCAGTGAAGATATTCTTTCAAATTTATTGTAAAAAGATTCCTCAAATATCTTTGTGATTGTTAAAAAATAGCCTATAAATATTTGCTTGTTTAAAGATCATTCTATGAACTTCAAGATAATTTTCGAACAGAAGGAATTTAAACCATTGAATTTATTTAATAAAGGCGATTGAAATATAATTGAGTCGTAACTCTTCAAAAGGTAGAAAATCCTGAATCTATTTTATGACGATTAAAATAGATTCTGTAGTTACTTCAGATCTTTTGATGACTCAGGTGGTTTAAGGAGCGGGTCTAAGATATATACAAGCAAAACTTTCATAAGTTTCACCAATTGTAAACCTGCGAAAGATTGTTCCCATATAGTCATGTGATACACCGTTGTAAAGCTTAGCCTCTCTAGAATGTAGCAAGCTATGTAGTTCTT
>JAULBZ010006085.1:0-12720 GCA_032360805.1 Neoturris breviconis
TTAGTAGTTATTATTTTCCCTAGTTATTTATTTCAATTTAATTGTAACTACTATCGATAAATAAAATTTCTTATTCTATATTCTTATTCTTATATCTTATTTTCGCTTCCGTGGTAACGGCATAATCGGCAGTGTTACCTGGATTGCTGCTTGACTGACTCCCAAACGAAAAGTTGCATACCGCACATTCACAGTCACGTACTAAATCAAATCCCCTATATTTTTGTTCTAAAACTCCTACATTCGTTATAACAACAAGTTGTGATGGTAGCTGCATACATGTGGGTATATTATATAGAGGTTCTTATAACAATGTATTATAGGTACAACTTCCCCCGGAAAAAATATGCATACTTTATAAATAGTCAACGTGTATAAGATATTACGCAGTGACAAAGATTGTTATTTTTAGGTATATTAAAAAAAAATTCAATTAAGAACAATCAAGGCTGTTAATCCATTAAATACAGCCCTACCAGCTTGCCACTTGCTGCTAAAGTGGAAAAACGGTCAAGGCTGTTTAACCTGTTAAATACAGCCCAACCAACTCACCACTTGCTGAGTCGAAGTTAAAGCAATCAGATCCAGTTGTCTGCTGACAACTGGAATTTGTCAATCTATCCAGGACCGGCTGTACGTGAGAATTTGCAAAATTCCATGTGTAGTCAAGAAGGTATTTCGCTTTAGTTTATTTATTTTAATCATTTATACTGCATCTTCGTAATCCAGCTTATGTTATCATGGATTCAGATCATAATACATATAGCAGTGATAAACAGAATAATAACATATCGCAAAATGTAGATGTTTATCAATCAATCATTGCTGATCTCTGCTCAAAAGCCATAAACAATACTATTAGGGACTGTCTTAGATTAGATGATCCTTCAAAGCCATCGAATATGTTATCAACATATTTTGCCATTGCTTGAAGGACATTCTAATTAGCACCCTTGCTTACTTTGGGAATCCAGAGTATGAGGCACACAAGAAAGAGGAAACCATAGAAAGTTTAATATGGAGAGTTAAAAACCTCTTTCCTGACAACTGTCAGATATGTGGAGAGATCTATTGCATTAAAATCAATGATGATCCATATCTACAATGTGAAATTTGTGGTCAAGAAGTCCACAAAAGTTGTTTCACAAATCTATTAGAAAGTACCAATCCTGACAGACCAGTCAACATATCCACTTCGAATTCCAGGTATTCACTACTTCTGTTGAACCTGTGAAGATAAAACCATTACAAACAAAGGGGAAAAAAACAAAAATGCTAAAATTAATAAAACGTGCCTAATGAAATCAATTCTAGCAATAATAATATCACAGAAATTCAACATGTAGAGCCCCATACCATAATCGTCAACATCGACCCAAAACACAACACTACAACAGGTTAATCCATTTGTTGAAGACCTCAATATCATACCTACCAGGATTGAATACTTGAACAGATAGAAACTAAAACAACTTGAACTTGACAAGCCACTACAGCATAAAAGTATATAGTACCACCGCCACCAAATAGTTTCAATCATGATCATAATGAAAACAAAGGAAATGTTTCTGAAAAAGACGTATTTGCAAAGATTATCTAAAAGGAAATTGCAAGCACGGCAAATCAGGATATAGTTGTCCTTTTGAACATCCACACACATGTGGTAAATTATTGAAGCATGGGACAAGAGGACCTGATGGATGTAGCAAAGGTGAAAAATGCATAGATTTTCACCCAAAGATGTGTTCCACTTCTATATCACAATCAGAACTGCTTTGATGAACACCGTAGTTTTAACCATGTCAAAGGCACAAAATGAAAAAAGAAACAATGACTTTTGCAGACTAGCCAAATTAAGAAACACCAAAATAAACCAGCCCCATCCAATGCTCGTACCGGAAACAAATCTGAAGGCAATCATGATTTTTTAGAAATGGTCCGCCTTCTAAAAATGGAGATGAAGGCGATGGACATAAAAATCACATCCGAACTAACACAACTTCAGAAGTCTCAACCGTTCCAAACGTCACAACCACACCCACAGATGTCATAAGTCCCATTGATGTATTAACCGATGCAAATAAAACATCAAGGAATCTAACCATTTGCAATGAATCCCTTTTACATGCTCCCTCAAATGAGCATGAAACCAAACAATCTCTAAAAAAATCAGAGGAAACATTGAGTTTTTTAATGTGAAAGAACTATGCCCTAAAACAGTACTTTCAAAAGTACCTTTTATAAAAGATCTACTTATCAAGAAAAATCAAATTTTCATCGCCTTGACAAAAACCTGGTTAACGTACCACAAGGATGCAGAACTGTATATAAGCTATATCGTTGTGAAAAATTCAAAAAAAGCAGGTATAGTGGAGGTGTCATATTATATATCGGAAATGACAGAACCAAAAGCAACTACAGAACCAATTCTTAGCTACTCCAATGGTGTTGTGGAAATCCTTGCTATACACTCCAAACAAGAAAATCTTTTGATACTGTAGAAGCCCATTGCTCCAAATCATATTTTAACGAAGCTCTAAAAAAAAACTAACCCACACCCGATAGAATTCTATGTCGTGACCATGGCCTGATGGAAATTCAATATCCGGTGCATCCCTTGATATGGGTCCATTCTTTTCAGTCACTCCATGTTTAGAGTGCTCTAGATTCCATTCTTTTCAAGCACATTTATAATGAATGGAGTGATTAGGATGAAATGTCTCTTGAGGTGGTGTACTCATAGTGAAACAAGTGAAAGGAGTGCTCATTACCTTAATTTTGGCATGTAAACACCGATTAGGACATTCTTTTCAGTTTCAAATAACTCCAAACACTCCAAAAACGCTACGGTCAGGTTTTCTATCAGAATTTTCCAAAGAGCTGCAATGCGTTTGTTCAGAAAGTCTGACCGCCATTTGATAATGACCAATCAAAATTGTACAGTAGCCATGTTTGTTTATCATCCGGCATTAGTCGTGGTTGCCTCTAAACGCATGGTTACGCTTTTGATATTATCTTAAAGAGTTCAACCACAGAAAAATGTGAAAAATTTGTGCTTTTTGTTACATCGAAACAGTCCAGAATCACTCCAGCGTTATTCCTTTTCAGCTCCGCTGGAGTGATTTGATAGTTTGGAGTGTTTGGAGTAGTAAGTACGTTTGGAGTGACTGAAAAGAATGGACCCTATGATTTTACTCATTAATGAGCTGTGTCAAGAAATCTTCCTATCCCAAATCATAAAAAAACCTACTCATAAAGATGGAAACACACTAGATTTTGTGCTCACAAATAATCTCAAAATCATCCACAGTTATTAATATATCGACACTCTATATCTCACCATAACATATTTGAAATAGCATCTGTGTAAAAATCAAAATTCTCAAAAATCTAAGATTTTCAGAAACATTTCTTTACTAAATTTGATTCCTTAAAACTTCTTTAATCCAAAGGTTGCTTGGGAAGGAATGAAGCAAAAAAAATAAAGATTGTAACTGGAACCTTAAATTTTAAGGTCTACAACCACACCAGATGCTAGAAACATTTAATTTTATCTGTGAATAAAATAAAGACTATTCAATCGTAATTGCATGGTTACGTGTACGATTATCTTTCAAAATTTTGAGATCCGTGATTTTAAGTGTACAAGGATCTAGAACACCATTTCGTGTCAGGGAAAAAGAATTAATGAATTGATGATTTAAAATTGAATAACATTGAATGTGAATTATTGTAAATGATTTAACCAAGATATGCAAGGGTTTGTTTTTTAACCTTGTATATTTTTTAGGTTTTTATAGACTTTTATATTTCTGCCTTGTTATTAATAATAATAATAAAAAAAATGTGAGGAATATGTTCCCAAAAAGTCTCTAACTTTCTCAAAAGACTATAAACCACCACGAGAAAGAAAACTCTTAATACGATGGAGAAGAAAAGTAAAAAACCAATTACGTCTACTCTTAAAGCAAAGCGCAGATTAAAACTAAGAAATGAACTTATAGAAATGGAAAAACAATTACAACTATCTTACAGAAAAGCAGCAATGGAAAACGAACATAAAGCAGCACAAGCTATTAAAAATAAATTCAAATACTTTTTCAACTATGCAAAAAGTTTTAGTAAGGTTAAGACTTCAATAGGATCACTTGTTCAAGAAAATGGAGAATACACTTTAGATTTAGCTTCCTTTACTTCAGCTCTTAAAATGGCTGAGACACTTGCAAAACGATACTCGTCAACGCATAGTAAGCCAAAGGGAAAACTTCCCACTGCTAACAATTTATTTTCACACACCGAGCCAGGCCCAACAACTGTATCAGACCTCATCTTTGGAGAAAAGGACATGATTGATGCAATAACTGAAATATCACCAGCAGCAGCTCCTGGACCAGATGGTTTTCCAGCTGTTTTTCTTAAACAGTGTAAAAACTTACTTGTGAAACCACTTGTCCTACTATGGAGAACCTTCTTAGCCCTGGGTGTTACACCAATGTAACTTAAAAGAGGTCATGTTATCCCTATTCACAAAGGGGGAAGTAATGGAACTCCGGCAAATTATCGTCCAGCAGCCCTCACATCACATATTGTTAAGCTGTTTGAAAGGTTGTGCAAAAGAATATTGTTACCTTCATGGAAGAAAACAATCTTTTTAATGAAAATCAACATGGTTTCTGAATGGGATGTTTATGCCCTAGCCAGCTGTATTCTAGAAGTGGTCCAAATTGGAATGTATCCAACACTATTTTAAAATATCGTAAATAATCTGGGCCTTAATAATTAAATATTTCAATTTCAGAGTAGGCATTAATTTAAAGTTACACTAGCAGGCATTTTTTCAGGATTTTTCTTACCTCCGTTTTTTGAGGTATAGATTCAGTTTATTGGGGTCCAGGGGGCGGGCCTGCACCCCCGATGGGTCCAGGGGTAGGGGTCCGGAGGTAAAGTCCCCAGGAGTTCCGCAAATCTAGCAAAATAACGGCCATAAATTGCCTATAAATTACTTGAAATAAGGTCCTATTCATGTTCATAATTGTTTATTTATGCACCCACAAGTCGTAAATCTCTTCATCCACGAGCATAAGCCAGTGTTATTAACACAAGATATGTCACATTTATCATCACTAACAACTAGTAGGGTTGATTGAGGTATCAGTAGTACCAATGAATGGAAATGGAATGGAATGGAAATCTTTCTAAATAATAGTCAACTAAACTCTTAAAATGGAAAAATATCCTGTTTTACCGGAAATGGTACCAGTAAGGTCTGTTTGTCTTTTATAAATAAATAGTTAACAGTAACTTACTTCCTAGTCCGTTTTTAAAAGTTGTATGACTTAAAAGTTAATGCTACTACAGGTTGTTTCAACATTGATCCAATGCCATGTGTTCACTTGCTAGTGCTAAATCAATATCCACTTTTTTGTTATGCTTACTGTTGACGAGTCAAAATTGCTGTTTATATGCCGTTTTAGTGCTGTCTATGGAAGATATATGAGTCAATTTTATCATTCAGACGTCATTTTAGTGATACGTACGGAATAAATACGAGTCAATATTATCGTTTAGATGTCATTTAGTGATACTTACGGAAGAGATATGAGTCAATATTATCGTTTAGACATCATTTTAGTGATATCTATGGAAGAGATACGAGTCAATATTATTGTTAAGATGTCATTTTAGTGATACCTAAGACGTAATCTTGTGACATTCCATTGATTGACGCTAATTTTGCTCAAGCGATTTTTCTACAAAATAAAAACAAAGATCACAAACTGGTCATATAGCCTGACAGCCATGAAATCATGTGTGTACTCAGTCTGATGCAATTGAAGTCAGCGTCTGTAAAAATGTTTCAACAGTTCAATTCAATATGGCGATGCTTTCTTTGTTGCAGGTTTTTACGTCTGCGGCAGCATCTTTATGGCTTTATATTTTGTTTTCTTTCACTGATAATATCTAAAATTGTTAAAAACACTAACCGGTAGTCTAGATATGTTATGAATAACTTTTGTTACGCAAAGATGGAGTTTTTACCACCGCTTAACGGAGGTAAAATAGGGCTGAAAAAAACACTGCTAAAAATAAATGCGATATCATTTATAATACAATATGAACACCAGAAAGAGATTACTTTTTTTCACAGATATAAATGGTTGATACTGGCATGGTATAATTGTTAATTGTATATATCTTCTCTAGAGAGTCTGCTTTTGCTTTTAGAAAAATATTTTTTTCTTCACTTGAAAATTATTTGATAGCCCATTCCGGTTTACTGGTATCAAAATGCCTCTGGATATGTCACTGATGTATGGAAATCATTTTTAATTTCTGTGTGGTAATTTTGATTTTCGCTTGGTTTGGCAGGCTACATTTTGCGCTGTCGCTTTCATTGTTTGACAACTATACTCAAAGGCACTTCTCCACACAGGTGATGTCTGTCTGAACCATGAAATATTAATGATAATTTTTTTATTTTTTATAGCTGAAGAGTTAACATAATTTTCAGTTGATATTAAAACATGACTTCTGCTGAAGAGGTTCAATGTTGGATGGATGCAGTTTATCTGTATGAGAATGGAATGATAGAGGACTCAATTTCAAAGTTTCAATCTATGCTACCAAATGCAAGAATTATTTTCAATATTGGTTGTTGTTTTATATCGGTTACAGATTTCACTCGTGCTAAACAGGTATATTAATAAATGTAGGATTTACCAGCTTTACATACAAATTAGTGCGTAAGTATGTAAGATTACTGTAAATAATTTAATTACAGCCCCAGAAGTGGTCGCTTATTAGAGGGAAGAGGGGGACTTATTAACTGTCGATGAAATTGGGATGGATGGTTATTAGAGAAACAAGCACAATATCACAAATGAAAACTCTTGACAACGAAAGTTAAAAATGTTTTAACAAAATACCAATGAAGCTATCATTCAAATCATCATCATCGATTAGTTGACATTCATTTGCTGCCTCCTAGATGTCACTGTTTATGATAGATTTAATATATTTAATATACCAATTTAGGCTGCAAAACGATTTCTTTCCCCCGTGCATTTTTGATCATTAGTGTTCAGTTCTTTGACAATACTTTTAACTCTCATGATGTCTGAACGATGTTGTTTCGAATTATAGCCAAAACAAATGACTTGTCAAAGACTCTAGAACTACATTTTCAATGTTATTCTGGCATATTTACTGCAGATTTTGAACAAGTTTTTGTCCACCTTTATATTTATGTAAAACAAGGAACTTTCTTCTGTTCCACGAAGAAATATTCCAACTCAAGCCATAAAAACGGGGGTAATATATATTCAGATATTAATTTACGAATATTTCTATCAGATAAAGAACTACAGATTATGATAACAACTTTGTAAACATTACTTTGAATATATCAATGAGAAATAATCTGTGATTCAGTAAGAACACTGTAAGAACGGAAAGGCTAAGGACACACAATCTTATGGATGAACGTCCAAATAACCTTTTTTTTGCAAAAAATTCACTTTTCTACAGTATCTTTGTCTAAGATTTACTATAGTAAAATAAATGTTGTGCGTAAAATAATGATGCATACTAAAAAGTGATCCTCTGGCTGTTAATTTTGCCGTTAAAATTCACTTTATTTAGATGTGTGTTGACTAAGCATTTAATTCAGAGCAACTAAAAGCTCCATGTTGAAGCTGATAGGATCTTGTTGGTACTGTTATATCAAGAGTTATACGCTTGTTTTAAGTAGATTCTGTTCCAAACAGCCATAATCAACATATTGAACATAGAGTAATTATGTAAATATTGATTTGATTTTTTTAAGAAATTTAAAGATGTTATTCAAATGGATCAGCACATGGCTATTGCACATTTTATGCTTGGTCAATTGTATTACAATGAGAAAATGTAAGTTATCTAATTCTTGTAGTAAGGATATTTGAAAAGAAAAACACTCTAGATTGAGTTGACTAGTATCCCCAATTATTAGTCACAACACACAATTTAACGTACCAATTACATACAAAATTATTTGCCTAACACATAATTTGACATTTACCAATTACATACAAAATAATTTGCCTAACACATAATTTGACATTTAGCAATTACATACAAAATTATTTGTCCAACACAATTTGACGTACCAATTACATACAAAATTATTTGTCCAACACACAATTTAACGTACCAATTACATAAACACACAATTTAACTTACCAATTACGTACAAAATTATTTGCCCAACACATACCAATTACATACAAAATTGAGCAAGGTTTACATAGAATTAGTTAATTGATGCTGTTTTACTAGCTTAAAGAACAAACTAATCAAATTTTGAGAAAATCAGAAATTTTGTCTGGCAATTATTTAGGCCTGCCGAATTTTCAGGCGAGAAAAAAATAATAACTGTGGGTTGTTTCTTATACAAGTAAAAAAAACAATGTATCATTTTGTTTTCTTAATAAATGTAGTCATAAATGTCAATAAATGTTATCGAAAGGAAATAGAAAATATATTATCTGTATTTATAGTTATTATTTGATAGACGAGTGAACAAAATTGTTTAAAAATGGGAAAATTGATGGACATGTTTGCTGAAAGCTGATGAAACCACCAGACAAAATAGCTGGGATTTGTGAAAATGGCTGGATAGAATAATCGGAAATTTGACCCTAATCACTGAAAATTTTGTCTGCCTAATATTTTGTTCACCGAAAAATGTGTCTGCCAATTATTCTGTCCTTTTAGGTCTTCTTTATTCTTCGGTAATTCCATTACATGTGCGAGGTCTAAATGAATCCATAAGAAAAACAGTAGTTACTCTTATTTACAAGGTGTAGGTTTCTGCAGAGCATACAGAATATATTTGTATAATTGAAGTCACATGTTGTATGTGCTATCTTATAAAATTAATGATTACACAATCATACCAAAATGTAATCACAAACATGTACCTGGTAGCACTCTTAACAAATAATGGATTCTCTTTTAGCCCGCCAAACGAAGCTTGGATGATGGCCTATTGCTATCACTTTGTGACATTGTCAGTAGTGGCATCCCACTTTTCTTAATAGACCAAAATCCCGAAACCATTCACCAAAAATTTTTAGGCAATGTCATACCCCATAAGGGGAGAAGTAGATACTTTTTGGTTGGTTTCTATGAGGTTTTGACCACATTCAACTAAAAATTAACAAATATACCCTAACGGTAAGGGGGAGAAGTGGAGACTTTTTTGAAATTTTTATTTCTATGAGGATTTGACCACATTCAACTAAATGTATCCTAGGCCTTTGCAGATTATGTAAAAGAAATGTAAATATATTAAATATGGAACATGTTCATACTTTTCAAATAATTTTATTGGATTCCATGCATGATGAAAGATATATATATATAATGTTTTGTTAGTCCACCAAACAAAGTTTGGATAAGCTATTGCTATCACTCACAATCAGTGGTGTCCCACTTTTCTTAATAGACCATGTTCCCGAAGCGTTACCATTTTGAAATTTGGTACCAGCATTCATGGCAATATTCTAGAAGGGCTTGCCAAACATTTTCAATTCCGTCCACTCGGTCTCGAGTTATGGGCAATATTACGAGACCGTTGGCCATTTTCTTTTCGATTTCGTCAATTTGAGACCAAGTATTGGCGAAAAAGAGAATTTTTCAAATGTGGAGATATATTTATGAGACTTTGATCATGAATCTCATTGGGGAGCCATTTTGTATATTGTGGAAGCTCCTTCCTCAATCTTTTGAGATGATAAGTTATAAAACTAATTTTTAGCCCACCAAATAAACACTTTGCGTCGTCGGCTTCGTCCTACTTTCCTTAATAGACCATGTTTCTGAAGTGCTAGCATTTTGAAATTTGGTACCAACATTTCTGGCAATATTTATTTGATTTTGTTAACTCGGTCCCGAGTTTTTGGCAAAAAGGGTCCAAAGTGCATTTTCGGGCCAATGAACAGAAAAGGCTTGGTACCGTTCTGAAATTTTGTTATGGCATTCTAGGCAATATTACGAGACCACTGGCAATTTTTTTCAATTTTGTCAACTCGGGACCGAGTATCGGCAAAAAAGAGATTTTATTAAAAGTGCAGACTTACATAATTTTCAAGAATTTGATTTACATTCACCAAAATGATTTTCAAAAGGATTTTTTGTTGAATTGAAAATTTTTTGATTTTTTTTCGCTGTTTATAAGGATTTGATCAGAATTACATTTGGACTTAAAAATCTTTGAAAATTTACTTTTCTATGAGACTTTGACCATGAACCTTTTTAGAGTTTTTTTTAATAAAATAATAAATTGTATCTTGCTCCCAACCCAATTCAAATTAGAATATATTCAAATATAATGACAAAGGAAGATTTGTTAACAAAAGGATAAATTGTTTTAATGAATATGTAATTTTCTATTTTATTATTCTTTATTTCTTTTTAATTTTAGTGACAGATGATGACAACCACCTTTGCTTATTTTAGCAACTTAATAAATTAATCTTCAAGTATTAAGTATTAAAGTATTAACTTTTAAGCATTAAATAACTTTTAATTATCATATTAAGGCTACAGACTTAAAGCCCTTGACGAACGAAATGAAATCTGTAAATTATATCACACACCAACACCTTTGTAATCTAAAATCGGACCGTAATATTGAACTATGGGATATCAACGTTGCTGTTTATTCCGCTGCTGTCACCGTACTACAATCTTTCAACAAACTGAAAGAAGATAAGGATACAACGGCCAAACAAGTATCAACACCTAAATGGATTCAAAATATTGAATCCAAGATCAATAGTATTCGACGAAAAATTGCACATATACGGCTAATTATAAAATGTAAACAGAATGGCACCTTTACACCCCATCAAGAACGTATACACACACAGCTAAAACAGAAATATGGTAGTACGAGTTTTTCAATGCTTCATTATAAATTGAAATTAAATGAACAGGAATTAAAAGCAACAGTAGAACGATTAAGATACCAGAAAAGGCTGCATGGACGAAAGACCATCAATCAAAAATTCAAATCGAACCCCAAAGCAGTGTATCGTGAATTCAAAGAAAGTGCTATCAAAGTTACAAACACCCCTTCAACAGAAGATGTTAATAAATTCTGGAAAGGAATATGGTGTAATGATAAACAATACAACGCCGATAGTTCTTGGGTAAAACATCTAGAAAAGGAGTACTGTAAATCGACCAAACAAAGTGTGTACAATATTACCAACAAAATTCTAGATAAAGCCCTTACTAACATGCAAAATAACAAAGCACCAGGCCCAGATCGAATTGTAGCATTCTGGTACAAACACTTTGACTTCTACCGCTCTGATTTGATAACATTGCTGCAACAAACATTTAAAGCAGGTAATGAACTACCATCATGGCTTTGCAAAGCACAAACACTGCTATTACCCAAAAACAAGGATACCCAACTTGCAAAAAATTATCGACCAATAGCATGTCTTAATATAATGTATAAACTTTATACCAGCTGTATTAACATGTTTATACAAGATCATTGTGAAACGAACAACATCATCACAATGGAGCAAGCTGGAGGGAAAGCAAAAGTATGGGGCTGCACTGAGCATCTTTTAATAAACAAAATGGTTTCAGATGAAGTCATTTCTAACCGTCGAAACCTATGTACTATGTGGCTAGATTATCAAAAAGCATTCGATTCAGTACCACATTCTTGGCTAATTAAAGCTTTAGAACTTGCCAAAATTCCAACAGAAATTATCAATGCAGTAAAGTCGTTGACAAATAACTGGGCAACCATACTACGTATACACAGCATCACTGGAACTATTGAATCTGACCTCATCAAGTTTCTCAGGGGAATTTTCCAGGGAGACACTCTCTCTGTTATACTATTCATACTATCAGTCAATCCTCTATCTTTTATACTAAAGCAATGTAAAGGATACTATGTAGGCAGTTCTGCAAATAGATCAGTTAATTTGACGCATCTATTTTTCGTCGATGATCTAAAATTGTATACCACAACGATGGATAACTTAAAAGCAATGCTAGATATAATAACACAATTCAGCAACGACATTGGAATGACGTTTGGCGAATCAAAGTGTGCATACCAGAACATAGAAAGAGGTAAACTACAATCTTCTACGGAAAATATAATAATGAATGGAGTTACTATTAGACCACTAGAGGAGGGTGAATGCTACAAGTATTTGGGTCAAGACGAAAACATCTCTCTTGACGGTCCAATCAACAAGGAGAAAGTAATGAAAGAGTATATTCATCGCGTGAAAAAGATATGGTCCTCTGAACTAAGTGGCTACAACAAATTTATTGCACATAATACCTTTGCTGTGCCCGTACTGACACCAACGTTCGCAATCCTAAAATGGACACTAGCTGAAATTGACAATATTGATGTGAAAACTAGAAAGATGCTCAATATTACGAATAATTTCCACAGAAATAGTGATGTAGACCAGTTATACCTACCTCGAAATGCCGGTGGAAGAGGATTATGTAGAATTAGAACTAGTTTTGAAAGTCGTAATATTTCTGTTGCCAATCATCTGATAGCAAATCGAAACAAAAATCCTTATCTAGAAAAAGTCAAACAACATGAAAATACCACCTTAATTAGATATGCAAACGAACTCTTAAGTAGTGTTAACGTAATAGAAGATCATTACACAACAACACCTT
>JAULBZ010006086.1:0-12718 GCA_032360805.1 Neoturris breviconis
GAGGAGAGATTTTTCAGAATATTTTCAGCCAAGTTGGCTGAAAATATTCTGACAAATCTCTCCTCCACAGTGATGACCGGCTGTTATTTCGAGCCCTGTACGAGATTACCGAAGCAAATACACCATGAGTCAACGATCTTGCAATCGACTGAATAAACCAATCCAGTGCAAGATCGTTGGTAAAACACCCTTCTGTGCAGCTTCATTTTGTTAAAAATGGTTTATTACTTTGCTTTATCGTTGTTCCACAATTCATTTCTTTTAATTTGTTCTTCACTTTCTCTTATAAGGACGGTATTATCCATACCAAGTTTTGAAACGTTATCGCGTAAAACATTTAACTCGTTTTTCGATGCATCAAGTTGGTCGCTAAAACAGAAAATATTCATGGAATATGCTCGGTTTATGTAACATTTACATGGGAAAAAGCTGCACATGTACAAGTTAAAAACATTTTCGAAACACTTGAGGGGTACATGTATAGAACAAATAACTTCTGCCGAGGAGTGATTTTTGAGTATGGCTTGAGGACTTTAGCTTCAAGCTATGTTCAAATATCCCTCTTCCACAGTTTTTATTAGCTCTTATTTAAGCACTTGTAAACTGGTATGTGAAATTTTATTCAGTCATTAATTACTTAATTCATTTAGTGTTAGAAATAATCGCAGCACCCGCGGAAAAGTACCTCAGCTGACATAGATTTACGCGGATTTCTCGTTTTTTTGCCAAATCCACATAAACAAGTGTCCGAGAAAATCTATTATGAGCCCAATCACGAAAGTAAATGTCTGTGAAATGAATGCCATTACTTTGGACCCGCGAAAATTAATACCGTTAAAGTGCTTCTTCATCCTATTAACTGCAACTGCAACGAAAGTTACAAACCTATTAATGTATTTAGTCAGTGCATTAACTAGCAAATCAGCTTTATTATCGTAATCACGTGACTCTACACATTCTTCGAATATCTCTGTAGATTCGTGACCTTCTATAATCCTTTTCAAAATATCAGGACTTAAGTGACGCTGAAGAGGACTTAAAGTTTTACTACCAAACGGCACAACATGTCTACGATCAATAGGACTACCAATACTTCGATCAAGCGGACTACCTATGCTCCTACTGAAAGAATATTCAGTGTTACCGTCCATAGGGCTACTTAATTCTCGACGTGTACCAATGCTAGAACTTGAATAAACATTCGAATACATTTCGAACTTCTTTACACATACTAAAACCAATTTCAATCATCTTTAAATAAATTTCTGAGTTTTTCGTTTTTTTAATTAGCGCTAATTAAAGTTTGCTTAATTACATCGTGTTAATTATCATAGTTTTTAACTTGAATGCAGCTAACTGTGAAAAGCAGAATTTTACTAAGTTTGGACGCTATCGAAATGCAGCTGTTTTCAAATTCAATAGCAAAAAGTTATATTTCGCGTAATGTTTAATAGATATAGCATATAGTATCTGCGGAATAGGTTTTAAAGAGAACGAACGTGATTGGACGATTTACAGATCGTTCACTGATAATATTTGAAGGCGGGTTTCCACTAGGCGTGTAAATTTCGCGGTAATAAACTATTGCGGATTCGAGAATTTAATATATTACGCGGGAATAAAATTTCGAGGTTGACCAGTTTTAGCGTGTTTTACGGAAGAAACTTTCGCGGAAATCGGGGTTAAATTGCCGCGAAAGTTTTTTTCCGCGAAATTTTCTTCCCTTAAAGTATAATCTAAACAACTGCGGTAAATTAGTAAATTGAGTGAACAGAAAAAACACAAAAAATATTCGAAATAAAAAAGAATTTAAATTTTCCAAAACTTTTAAAAGGAATCATGCTCAACTATTTTTGCTCATTTATTATTTATAAAGCATTTCGGTTACCGTAAATTTGTATATGTAAAGGAAGATTTTTCTATGTACAAATCTTAACTTTCGCTGGAAACATTAATTACACAAGAAAGACCTGAGTAAATAATCACTGTGGATGAGAGATTTTTAAGCATAGCTTTCGCCTTTGTAGCGTCTCCACCGTGATTATTTGCTCTTATTTCGACCACTAAATAAAAATCACGCTTAAAATAACACCACACCACTTGAATTGCCGTTGAATAGATTTTATATATCATTTACAAAAAACTAATACAAAACACTTACTGCAGATGTGAGATCTCTTTTTTGTAAGTATGTAGAACAGATTTGCATAACGCTAAAATTGAAAAAAAATACAAAATTCGTTCTCTTCAGTATAATATGATGAATTTTGCCAAATCAGTTAGTTAATTGGTAATTATCCAGATACTTGCTCATAGCTGGGATCAAGGTATTGATAGCTTCAACATATTCCCGTATCCTGCTGCTTGTGAATGATTTTGAGCATAGCTTTATAACCTGAAGCTATGCTCGAAAATCACTCTTTCACGCAGATTATTTGGTTTCAATGCGAGTACTCCTAAGAATTTGGTGAAAATCTGAAAAATCAATTTTTATCCCTCTTACTCGGTCTCCAGTTTATGCACAAATCTGCAATAAAGATTATTATAACAACGAGCTTGAAATTGATTGGTTTATTAAGTACAAAGAAACCAATCATATGCAAGACCGTTGACTTAGTACTGTTCTCTACAAAATCTTAAGATAATTCCTTAGCACTTGGTGAATTTGATAGCGCTTTATAGGTTCTGGTCAGGGTAGTTGCAAAAACATGTTGAATGTCCGCAGTAAAGACGCTAGAACAACGTCAGATGGTGTTGTTCTAGCGTCTTTATTGCGGACTTTGAACAAGTTTTGGCAACTATCTTAGCAGAGAGAAGATAAAGAAAATAAACATACTCTCGTCGCTATCATAAACAGCAGTTTCGAGGAGATGTGACAATTGTTTTAAACGAATCTTTCCATCAGCATTTGGAGTCAGTTCCTAAAATCCAGAATAATAATATTTTCTAATGGTACTGCTCGAAATAAGAGCAAATAATCACTGCGGATGAGTGATATTTGAGTACAGATTTAGTATGCAAAGTCTGAAGCAATGCTAACAAATTACTCCTCCACAGAAGTTATTTTACAATATCTCCATACTAAGTTACTCTTTACATGGACCCCTAAATGAGTTTCATCTTAAACGATCTTGCATTTGATTGGTTTCTTCGTACAAAGAAACCGATCAAATGCAAGATCGTTTAGGGTAAAACTCGTTTAGAGGTCCATGTAAGTATAAATCTGAAATTACAGATTATTGCCCTGAACCACCCAAAAGATCGTGTTGAATATAGACAGACTTGTTTAGAGAGAAATGTCCCTTAGTTTTTCCTATTCAGCCTATATTTGACGGTGAATGGACCATGGTTTTAGGTGCACTAGTCAAATCCTCTCCTTCACAGAAACTAGGTACATAATTCGGAGGATTTTGGAGCAAGCCCTGGTTTTCCTCCTCGCTCATTGTTTTTTCACTCATTCTGATATTTTTCGTGGAGGAGAGTGAGATTAAACGTGAATTTTCATACAGATTATTGATGTAGTTACATTGATTAATTTCACAGTTTTATTAGGAGCCATCTCCAAAATCCGTTCCAAAAAGCAGATACTTTGGCAGCTTTAAAAAAGTTAAAGAGTGTTAAGTCAACGGGCTTGTAATTGGTTTGATCGGTACAAAGAAACCAATCAATTACAAGATTGTTGATTTAGCACTCTTCCCCTGGAAACGAATTTTGGAGATGCTCCCTTACCAAAAAACATATACACTAAACATGCAAATTTTATGCTAAACATAAGAGTAATGTCATATTTTTGATGACATTAAAAGCTGAACACTATCCTCAAAAAACACTCCTTCACAGGTGATATCCGGCAGTTATATTCAGGCTTGAAAATACAGTATAATGCCTATAATAACGAACCCTGAAGGGAAACGAAAAAAATCGCTACATCGAGAGTTCGTTGGTGTTTGTTGAGACCAGGATAAAGTGTAGTGAGTTCGTTATAACGAAAAGTTCGTTATAACTTGGGTGTCGTTATATCGATATTGTACTGTATTTTCACTCTTTTTATTGGGATCTTGTTGGAAGACTAATCAACTTTTTTGGTTCAACAGAAGAAAGACTCAATGGATGAAATAAGAGCATATAATCACTGTGGAGGAGCGATAATCTATTCTTATTTCGACCACTGAGACCTATTACAGAGAGCTACATAAAGGAAACTAAATAGAGTAATGAGATTAAACATACCGCGAGTAAATGTTCGAGATTTTTTAATTTACTTTCAACAAAATAGTTCTTCACTTTTTCGAATCCAACAAATCTTTAAGGAATTACAAATAACAAATTAAATTACGGATAAGAGTACTGAGTCAACGATCTTGTAATTGATTGGTTTCTTTATACCGATCCAACCAATTACAAGCTCGTTGACTTAACACTCTTTGTCATAGTTTTTATTTCTCAAATTTATTGATTTTAACTTTTTTAAATGTGCCAAACCCAGTGGGCAAAAGCTTGTTCAAAGTCCGCAAGTAAAGACGCTATAACAAGGTCTTCAATTTGAACAAGTTTTTGTCTACTTGGAAGACCTTACTAATAAATGGTGCAATCACATCTATGCAAGTTTTTAAAGTTAACAAAGAATAAACTGTTAGGACAACATCACATGTCTGAAAATAACAGGCAGATATCACCTATGGAGGGGTGTTTTTGGATATAGTTTTCAGCTGCAAAGCAGAAAACTATACTCATGTAACACTCTTCCACATGTGATATTCAACGGTTACTTTCATGCTTACCCTGAATCATTTGGATCGAGGGTTGATAAAATATCTAAATAAAAAAAACAACGTATTATGTGAATGATCTGTGTGAGAAGAATATAAAGTCAAAAATATGGCACTGGGAAATATCCAACATCTGCTATTGTAACATCTGGTACTGGTTAACTTAGCCATTCTCTGCAGAAAATCATAGGGAAAAATCAAATGACTTCACTGACGTCAGTAACATTTTGGGGTTGGATTTTTTGGATATTTCTAATTGCATTATTATTATTCATGGTTTTGGGCAATCACAAAAACCTTATTATATCACAGGGTCACATCAAATCAATCAGACCCGTAGAGATCCTCAGCGAGTTATCATTTACAATAAAAAAATATATTTTAAAAGAAATGACATTTAGCTGGATTTATTCATAACAAAGGTCTTTTGATCAGAGTTTGTGGTTGGAGTCTCATAGAAAAGTATCGATATATTAAACAAGCCTCAAGATAACGGCCAGACCATCTGTGGAGGAATGTTTTTTATGCACAGTTTTCAGTTGCAAAGCTGAAAACTGTATTTTAAAAACACTCCTCCACAAGTGATGTCTGACCGTAATCTTGAGGCTTGACTAAATAATTGCCATTTTTGAAAAAGATCGGTCAGCACCCAGCCTGCAAAAACATGTTCAAAGTTAGAAAAATAACGTTATTTTACTGACTTTGAACAGGTTTTTGACGGCTGGGCAGTATTATAATATTGCCCACAAAAACTGACATCAAATTTCAAGATTTTAGGTCCATGACCGAAATTGAAATTCAGACTTTTTTGTGGCTGATACTTTGTCCTGAATGGACAAAATTAAAACTTTTTGTGAGTCATTTTGAAATATCGTCTCGGATGCAGATACCAAATTTCAAACTGGTTTAATAAACAAGGACACTGTCATAAAGTGATAGAAATAGCCCATCCAAGCTTTTCTTGTGGGGCTAAATATCTTACCATATACACCAACTTGTGGCTTTCCTTCCATAGAAATATTCTAAGAGATATTAAAAGTACAAAAATACAGATCTGATACCTATCAGACATCCCCTATGGAGGAGTGTTTGTGAGTATTACTTAAAGCTTTGCAGCAGAAACTAAACTCCAAAAACACTCCTCCACAGGCAATGTCTGACAGTTATTTCTAGGCTTGCACAAATATTAAGAATACTACATTAACCTTTAAGGTTATGAAGTGTACATTTTGTGAAATTTGATAATTTTGTACTCGCATAAATTTTTTGCAGTATTTGTCTTTGATGACTGCTTGGTCGAATTCGTTGTCCTTTCTAGAACCTTCGGTGTAACTGTCAATACATATTGACACGTATACCCAGCTGGCAAAAAACCTGTTCAAAGTCTGCAAAATAACGTTAAAACGACGTTCAAAGAACGTTGTTTTAACATTATTTTGCTGGTTTTGAACAGGTTTTTGCTGGCTGGGTAATAATCTCAATCTCTTCTGTACATTGCCACCAGGCTTCCTACTGAAATACTGGGCAGAAAATGGCTGCCAATCTGGTCGGAACTTTATTCACAGCAAGCTTTAGAGCTTTAGTGTCCCAATGCAAAAAATGGGACTGGTCTCAGGTAAGTTCTAAGCAACAAATATTAAAATAATATAATGCCAATACAAAATTTGAAAATGGAAAATAAAGATATTATATATTAAAATTTAATCCAAACTCCTTTTTAACCAACACTTGGGCATTGAAAACAATATGTTAATTCCCTCTTAACTGACATCATTAGGTAAAATGGCACACTTCAGGAGCATGATCTAATAACAAAGGACACAGCCACCACCAGCAATGTGATAGAAATGGTACATCCAAACTGTATTTACAGAGATAAAACCAAGTGTATACTACTTCCTCAAATTAGCGCCCACCCCTGCCAGAATAAGCATCAAATAAATCTCAACTTATCCATGATGACGATTTGAATGATGATTTTGATTGAACTCTTGTTGACATTATTTTCTATATTGTCAAGAGTCTTCATTTTTTATATTATGTCTTTTTAATAATCGGCCACCCCAATTTCTTCGGAAGTTAATAAGGGCTTTCCTAGAATAAGCACCACCCTCTAACAAGTGCCCATTCAAAAAGTTGAAAGTTTTAATAAGCGCCAGAGTGAGGGCTAATTACGGTATTTAAAAAAATGGTGTTATGTTAATGCTATAGGGAAAAACATGTTCAAAGTCAGCAGTAAAAACGCTAAAACAACGTCAAAGATGTTGTTCTAGTGTCTTTAATGCTGAATTTGAACAAGTTTTTATCTAACTTCCTCATAGTTATTTTGACCTCTTTAGGAGTAAAAGTTAAATAACTTACAGGCATTGCTTAAAATAAGAACAAATCTTTAATCACTGGGGTTAAATGATTTTCGAGTATAGTTTTAAGTTTCTTAACCTAAAATTATGATCAAAAATCCCTCCTCCACAGTGCTTATTATGCTTTCATTTGAATAAATTCAGTATTTTAAAAAGAATAATAATCACTGCTGGGGAGGGATTTTTAAGCACAGCTACAAAGCCTGAAACTATGCTCAAAAATTTCTTCTCCACAGTGCTTATTTGCTTTTATTTTAAGCTGTGAAGTTACCTGTGGTGCGGTCCCATCACCACGTACAATTTCTTTTAAACTTTTAACAGAACAGACACTTCTGACACTATCCGGGTCCCATTCATTATCACTAGGACTTTCGTTATCTGTAGCAATTGGGTTCTTAGCAAATAACCCAGTATAAAATTCGTTAAAACTAACGAATCCATCTTGATTTGTATCGAGTTCATTAAATAATAATTCAAGCTCATCATCTTCTAAACCATCCATCCCTATATGGTCACATACAGTTGATAATTGTAAAAGATTAAGAAAACCTGACTCTCCAACTGAGATGTTTTCCCATATCATGTGTAGCTGTTGTGCATCCAAATTTGTCCTCAAATCTACATGAAGATAAGCTAATCAGAATTTGTTGATATAACACCCTTCTTCTTAGTTTGATTTTACTTTATTGAATAGCAGGCAGTATCTGATTAACGTTTTGTATGTATTGAAATTTAAGTGTTTCATTTTTAATACGCTATATTTGAATCTTATAGTAAATTTAACTGATAAAATGTTAATTTGCGCAACTTGTAGTTGTAGATTTACTCTTAGCAAAATTCAACAATCTTATCAAAATATTATCAATATTATCCAACTTAGGATGTATACAATCTGGATAACAAGTCAGAAAATCACCTGCAGATAAGTGCTTTTTAGTATAGCTTTCAACTTTGAACCTGAAAACTATGCTCACAAATCACTCCTCCACAGGAAATAACTGGCAGTTATTGTTAGACCTAGGATACTAAAGATAATCATCCAGCATACAAATCTCAAAATAACTATCAGACATAACCTGTGGAGGAATGTTTTTTTAAGTATAGTTTCAGCTTAGAAGATGAAAACTGAACTCAAAAAACATTCCTACACAGGTGATGTGCAACAGTTATCGATTGTTGAGAAAATACATTTGAAACATATTAAGTCATACGAATGCCCCGAATGTCACAAATGCTGGACGATGATCTTTAAAATAAAATTAAGAAATACCTTGGTGTATAGAATAAATAATCACTGTGAAGAAGTAGTTTATGAGCATACTCAGTGAAAAAATTGTTCAAAGTCTGCAGTAAAGAACGCTAGAACAACGTTTTCAATGTTGTTCTAACATCCTTACTGCTGACTTTGAACAGGTTTTTGTCCACTAGGTAGCTTCATGCTTCTCCACAGTGATTATTTATTCTTATATTGAGTATTGGGTGTATGAAAAACTTACCTGGTGTACCAGAAGTTATTTTTCTTGAAGGAATAGATTCAAGTGACCCACATCCTTCAAGAGTTACTTCATCTTTTGAAAGCAATCGTAAGTTTGAGAAACGTTGTTGTAAACTCACATTCCTTGGTGTACTAGTTGGCCTCGTCATTGATTGTATTCGTGCCATGCTAGGCTAAATAATAAATGAATAGTAATGATAGTGGCTGATTAAAATTTTAAACAATATCTAGGCAAAATGTGTATATAAAAATTTCTAGTACCTGCATTAGAATATGGCAAAATATGTAAAGTATGTCATGAGATTATGTAAAATGTTATTTATGAAAGACAAAAAAAATATTTTCATTTAGAACAACAACCTGAATAGAATTAAGAGCAAAGAGCAAATAACCACTGTAGAGGATTGATTCATGCTGTAAAGCCTGAAGCTGTGCTAAAAAATACCACATCCACAGTGATTTCGTGCTATTATTTCGATGAGTGAAACATACGGGAGTATTTGTAGCATCCTTCATAAAAACATCAAAGCTTTCATCAACTTGATCAACATATGTTTTTGATAGTACACTGTTACTTCTGGAAAGAGAGTCACCTAAAAAAATAAAATAATAATGATATTGTTATAGCTCTTCAAATAAGGTTTGTTGATGAATGTAGTGCTAAGCATGCAAATAATTGTCGGATAGTTCAATATTCCCTGTGAAAGAGTGTTCTTTACACAAAAGATCAAATATACTCCTGCACATGGGATGTTCAGCAGTTATTATTCATGCAAATTCAGCATATCCTAGCCGGCAAAAATCGGTTCAAAGTCAGCAAAATAATGTTCGAACAACTTTTTGAGTAGGTGTTTATTAGAGGGTGGTGACTATCAGAGGATGACACTTACTTTAATTGATCGAATAAATGCCTAAGGCATTTGTTAAAATTTCCACATTTTTGGGTACACTTTAACTCAACAAGGGTGTTTAATTGACAGGGGCGTTAATAAAAAAAATAATCAAAAGTTTTATTGTAGACATTTTTTCCTTCCTATAATTATCCAAAGAAGTTAATTATTATTATTATAATTATATATGTTCATAATATATATGTACATCTTCGTTTATTAAAAAAGCTTTTGTTATATTTTATAAGTTCCATGCTTAACCAAACATTAATTAAAATATTGATATTTTTAGGGCTGTTTATTAATATTCGGGGCGTTTATTTTTGACAGGGGCATTTATAAAATAATATATGTATTTCTAATAAATGTCCTATTTTAAAATTTTTCATCTAATAACCGGGGTGCTAGTTAGAGACCTGCACTTACTAATATTTTCCATAAAAATTGGGCACTTACTTGTGGGCGGCACTTATTTGAGGGTACTGTGGGTGATAATCGAAGGATTTAGGGCAAACATAAAGAGCATAATAAATATTCCCCTCCAGTTTAACAAAACTTATTTGTGCTGGATATTCAATCATGAACAGAGTTTTTCAGGACTATCTGTTTTGACTTTATTCAGGCCCTCTGACAAAAGAAAAGCTATCTGTTACTGTATCCCTATTATTGTTTTCGTACAAAAAACTAGCACATGGTTAACTTTTTTATGTAAATGGGAATGTGGAAAAAGGTATGATGTTTTAGGTTGAAATTTAAGTGTCTAAATATCAATATCAAAAGAACCAACTATCTGAAGTAATCAGCAAATAGATGATATTTTTAATATGAGGCAAAACAAAAAGTTTTTAGTACCTTATTGATCATTATCTGAAAGAGATAGTTGCAACAATATACAAAATACAAAACATAATCAAGTGGTTCCAAAGCGAAACTTATCATATTATGGTGTTTCAACATAAACACAGAAAATATGTCTTACCATATCCGGACCATTCAGATTCAGATAGTTTGTCTTCAATATCAATATCCTTTGCAAGAACGTTTATAAATGCTTCATGAAATGCTTCGTACGTAACCTGTATTTGGAATAAAGTTATTATCTTCATACAGGATTCAAATTATGGAAACTCAAATTGCTTTAGCAAAAACTGTTGATTGTTAGAAACAATAAGAATTTTTGCAAAGCTATGCAATAACGACCAGAAAATGCTAAGCAATACTGGAAAAATGATTCACAAAATGCAAAGTGCGACCCATTAATTCGTACCCTGATGTACAGCAAACACAGTGCTCGAAAAAAGAAAAGAAAATCTACAAAGGAGAGTTCTGAGTCAACGATCTTGCAATGGATTAGTTTCTTTGTCCTGAAGAAACCAATCAATTGCAAGTTCGTTGACTTACTATAACACACTTCTGTACAGATTCATTTTTGCTGAATTTTGTTACTTACTTCGGTACAAAGAAACCAATCAATTGCAAGACTGTTGATTCAGCTGGGAACGAATCTTGTAGATGCTCCCTTACTTGTATTTAAATTCACGAAGTACCAATTTTAGCTCAGCTTTATATTTGCGCACTTTAAACATTTTATTTTACTCACTCAATTTTAAAAAACGTTTAAATTTGCACATCTTAAACAAAATATGTTCACTCAGTTTTAAGTTTGTGCACTTAACTTGTCATAACTTGTAAGAACGTAGGAATAAGATGCCTATTTACATTACTTTCTTCGTATTTTGAGTCTGTAACTTTGGAAACAGTGCATAAGACATAATCCAGACAGTATACAAGGTTAATTATAGGCCTAATTAGATGACACATACATACTGTATACAACAGTGTGACATACTTTTCAGTGTTCGAAATAAGAGACAATTAATCACTGCGGAGGAGAGATTTTTGAGCATAGCTTTAAGGTAAAAATTCTGAAGCTGTGCTCAAAAATCCCTCCTTCACAGTGATTATTGGCTCTTATTTCGAACATTGCCTTTATACCTTTCCTTCAGAATATTCATCACCAAGGATTTCTCTTAGTATAGCATAGACTTGATCGCCTAATTTTAATTTCTGAGAAAGATCAATCAACTCATTTCTGTTCAGATAACCTTTATCATCAAAATCACAACTATCAAAAACTTCTTTCAGATGCTGAACATAAACATCATCCTTTGCTTCTTCATCCATATTCTTGATGGTCTGCTGTACTAGTTTTATTCTCTTTCATTTGGTTATTCTAAAGAAAGTATATTTATACTTTAGCGGTAAAAACTAATATGACAGGGCATTAAAATAATCCAAAGTCAAACAAGATAAGATAATTTATTTAACAGAAGTATAGCTTTACAGCTGAAAAAATAAATAAATAATTTAAAAAATGCTATATACTTTTAAAGGGAGACCATACCTAGATGAGGATATGGCCACCCTTGGACGAATACAATAAATGGCACAGGACATACAAAACAGCACAAACCTATAGTCACCAGATAAATGAACCGTGTGAGAACTACAGTAGGCAACATCCTGTTACTAAGAGAGGATCAAAGTAATCTATGCAAACAAATTTTCTAGTAATTGATGACTGTACCTTATTACAGGAATTAATGGCATTAAATCTACTAATACATAAGTAAGTAAAATAACATGACAGGATCATACAACTAACAATCAGTTTGAAATACAATACTTTAGGGAGCATCTCCAAAACTCGTTCCCTGGGGGAGAGTGCTGAATCAACGATATTGCAATTGATTTGTTTCTTTGTACCAAAGAAATCAATTAATTGCAAGCTCATAGATTTTCTTTCTCAAATTTATTGATTTTGACTTCTTTAAAGCTGTTGAAATATCTGCTTCTTGAAATGAATTTTTGCGAAGCAAAAATGCGGCGCGCGCAGCGCACTTCGCATTTGCGCGGAGCTCCTTTGGCAGCAATCGCGAGGGAAATCCTATTAGTTCAGTGTAAAATCGTGTCTACCATCTTGGAACCACCTTTGTCTGACTAATTTTCGGATTTTAACTCGATTATCTCGCATTCACCAGTTTGTCTGGATGATCGTGTTCGTTATATACTTTATTATTTATTATTATTATAATAATAATACTCGTGTCATTAAACACGATTTCTTTCATAGAAATATCTTGACAAATAAATGTTTTTATTCAAATAAAAATACTATTAAAATAATATTTTGCACGGACGAAA
>JAULBZ010006087.1:0-12717 GCA_032360805.1 Neoturris breviconis
AGTTCAAAATAACCATAGGTTTGTATGTTTATTTTGTAAAGAGATGCTATGTGAGTGAATGCTTCTTAATTTGTGAGCATGGTTGCACAGACGATTTGTTTTTGTTTAAAGCAAACCCAGCGGGCAAATACCTGTTCAAATTTCGCTGTAAATAACGTTAGAACAAACTGAACGACGTTGTTCTAACGTTCTTACTGCGGACTTTGAATAGACTTTTGCCCACTGGTAAAGGTTTTTAATGTGGGTTACACAGCGTGAAAGCCTAACGTTAAAATGCGTGAAAGCCTGCCGAATACGGTCCCGTGCTCCGTATTCCGACTGTGTATTGCCATATATGACAATACACAGTGGGAATATAGAGAAATACGGGACGGCATTCGGTAGGCTTTTACGTTGTGTTAGCGGTAAATCTTTTCTTTCTTCTTACGGCGAATCTCAATTAGACAAATTCGTTCCCGTGAATTTTAAATTAAGACATTACATTGGTTGAAAATCAGTGTGATGATTTTATTTACAATTCGCACGAACAAATTTGCCTCTGTGTAGGAGACCCGCCTTTAAGGTCGTTTCCATACGGAGTTTTTTACTGCTCAGGTGGAAAAATCCACGCGGATTTTTGCTGCTCAACAAAAAAAATATTTCCCATTAAATTATTCAATGGAAGGATATTGCTTTCGAAGAGACTGGAGTGTAGACTGTAGTCGTAGTTTTACCAAAATCGGAATTGGCGAAAGAATTTGTATATACTACACGTATTTTTTTCATATAAGAACGTACCTGATTGCTTCAACTGTACATATGCTGGGGAGGAGAGGGGGGGGGAGAATCTCCTCTACAACATTTTCTATAGAAACTTCCGAACCACGTAAGTGATGATGCTGATACATACCTTAGTTGTAATATGATTCTATTTGACATATACTGACTAAATATAAACATCATACCTCCAATAGATCAAAAGATATGGGTCATAACCTGAAACCACCTATTTTCAAGTGGGAAATCCTATGTAAATATTCGATATCATTATTATACCGTTACTTATACTAATACTAATGTTACGAGACTTGGCGAAATTACTTAAAATCACCAAATAAATAATTCTGATAAGTTTAGTCATGTGACTAACCCGTTTTTCCCGATGTTTTAAAAATCGGATTTTTTTCGGACTTTTGGATTAAAACTTTGGTATAAAATTTCACTATGTGAAAGAACATATAAATATCTACCCAAAACTGCGAACAGAATGTTCAGGCCGAGACTTTTAGGGGCTCTATAAGACCGGGGGAGGATGGGGGAGGGGGAGAGAGGGCTAAAATAACCTCCATTGAAAACCATGATGGAACCATGCTATAGTATTGAAACTTTCCATTTTATTATAATTATTTTCCTGACGACGTCATCACTCATGATGACAAAATATAAGATAAAATACAATTTGATATTTAGTAATCTATGTTTCCACAAACAGTATAACTTATCTTGACTTTACAAATAAAGAAGCAATAACTCTTGAACTTGAAAATAGAAAAATTTTAAGAAATCTTCAGTCTCAATCAATATTTACTGTTTCTTATGAAAAAAGTGTGTGTGAATGAGAAAAACGTTTATGGGATTTCAGATGTTTTTTATAGTATCATATGTTTCTCTTTAAAACTTCGCAAGAAGCCAATTATTCTTGTGAAGAATAATAACTGCCAGTCATCACTATGGAGGAAAGATATTTCAGAATATTTTCAGCCAAATTGGGTCAAAATATTTTGAAAAATCTCTCCACCACAGTGATGATAACATTGGTAATAATCACTTTGTTTTGCTAACTATTTGCAACTATCAACATATAGGCAGGATATTTTCAGGAATAAGCTCTCTGGTGAAGAAGTTTTTCTATGTAATAAACAACGAGTGCCCTCAGCAGTTTGGATTAGCTAGAGTAGGGTCTCTGTCGGTATGCGACATCTTATGAACGCCGTAAAAACGTTGTCTTTTCGAAGTGTATAAGATCTCAAAAACACTCCTCCACAGGTGATGTCCGACTTTTATCTTGAGGCTTGCCGGTTGAAAGAAGGGTAATAATCGCTGTGGATAGAGGAGTGGTAGGAGCGTAGCATCAGACTACAAAGCAAAATTACCTCCTCCACAGAGATTATTTGTTCTTATTTCGAACACATATCGTAAACTAATAGCTTTCATTTCTGGAATGTCAAATTTAAGATAAATAAAAGCAATTTCGTACACATGGCTCTGACCTATATAGACGCCAAAATCCCTGGGGACGAGGTTTGATCAGAGCGCAAAATATTCACGGATATGTTTTTCCCTGTAGGTACTCGACGTCTAATCAATGTCGAAAAGACGTTGTCAAACAGCCTCTCTATGTATACCCAGTGGTCGAAAACCTGCTCAAAATCCGCAGTAAAGACGCTAAAACCATGTCGCACGACGTTGCTCTAGAGTCTTTACTGCGAACTTCGAACAACTGTTTTTGCCCCCTGGGTATATATTCAATTTCAAGCCTGATAAATTAACTATCCATTGTCACCCAAGCCTCAAGATAACGGTTGGACATTACCTGTGGAGGAGTGTTTTTTGAGTACAGTTTTCAGCTACAAAGCTGAAAACTGTACACAAAAACACTCCTCCACAGGTGATGTCCGACCATTATTTTGAGACTTGGTCACCTGTAGAAAAGCACAAGTATAATACAAAGAACACTCCTCCATACGTCATGAATTATTTTTAGATTTATATCTGCCAGTGAGGATATACATATTTCCATATTTATTGAACGAAGCAAGGATTAATATCATTCTTTGTTGTTTGATGTTGGAAAAAAAATTACCGCATTAACAATTTCGTAACCAGTCCCTTTCCATATAACGTTTCCTTTAAAATATTTAACAGATTATAAAAGAAGTGGATCGTGAGTAGATAAATCGTTTATTTTTATTGCGTTAATGTTTTATTTAATGTAATTATTTGAGATTTTCATTCAACTAAATAAGATTCTCCTTTTCTTCATTTTTAATAACTAATTTTTTCATTCAATTTTATTCATTGTGTGGTTGTATTACAAAGAAGACATTCTTCTTATCTATAAACAAATAAATTCAGTTTATTATCTTCTACTTCTTCATTTTCTTCTTCTTCTTCAGTTCCTCTGATTTTTTTGCTTTTTATCTCTTTTTTTTTATCTGCTTCTTATCTCTTCTCTTATTCATCTACTCCTCCTCGATTTTCCCTCGATTTCTCTTTATTCTTCTTATTCTTTCTCTACTCGTTTTTCTGCTCTTCTTTGATTTACTTCTGTTTTTCTTCTTCGTTTTATACTTGCCTTTCTCTTTCTTTACCCATATCTCCTTCTCTTTCCAGTACATTTCTTTCTTCTACTATTGTTTTAAATCCTCTGTTTTTATTTACATCGAACCGATTAATATCGGAATAATTATTTCATTTAATAGTCTCAGCTACTGAAGAAAACCCAGTGGACAAAAAAGTCCGCACTAAAAACGCAAAAATAACGTCGTTTAACGTCGTTTAACGTTGTTCATGCGTTGTTTGACGTTGTTCTAGTGTCTTTACTTTAAACAAGTGTTATGCCCATTGGAGAAGAAGCACGATCGCAGTGGTTGAAATAAGAGCAAATAAGCACTATGGAGGAGGCTATTTCAACAAACTTGTAATCGATTGATTCCTTGGTACGGAGAAACCAATCAAATTCGAGATTATTAAGTTTATATCCAAAAAATCCTTCATCCGCAATGATTATTTACTCTTATTTCGATCTCTGCACAGCCGATCTTTCGTCGTTTATTTTTGTGCATGGCGTAGCTTCAGGCTAAAAATTTAATTTATTCTGTTCTAGGTACAAAAGTAAGTAAATATATCGAGTATCAAAGAGAAGCCTCTAGTTGTTGAAATGACACAGATTGACGAAAGAATATTTTAAGAATATATATATATATTTTAAAGAGAAAATATGACAAAAACTAACGCAAGGACGTCTAGATTAAAACTATTTTTCATAGCGTATATCATACATCTAACCACTGCGTTGAAAAGCATAAAACTCGGTGTTCCAATCCCGTGGTCCGGATCAAGTTGGGATGCCGGACCAAGATTTGCAGCAGGTATAACAGTTGCTGTAGATGCGATAAACAATGACCCGTACTTACTTCAAGGTTATAACGTTTCCTTCATATGGGGCGATAGTAAGTGTGAAGAAAAAGCAGCATTAGAAATAATTGTTGATATGTATACTAAAGAAACGGTACCGGTTAATGCTATTATTGGTCCGGCTTGTTCGGATGGATGTAAAGTAGGCGCTTTATTAGCCTCGCATTGGAACATACCCATTGTTTCATATGGTTGTGCAGCTAGTTTTTTAAGTGAACCGAACATATATCCTAATTTTGCACGAACAGTTGGTGTTTATAGTAAATCTGGTAAAATTTTTGTCAGTCTGATGAAACTTTATAAATGGAATCAAATTGCAATATTAACTCCAACAACAGGAATTTGGAGTTCCATTATGAATGGTGTAAGAGCTGATATTGAAATGACTGAAGGATTGGAAGTGTCTTATTTTCAAAATTTTAATCCTGATTCTGTGACACCAGAATTCTTGCAAAGAAGTCTTCAAGAAGCCGTTAAAAAAGCGCATAGTAAGTACTTCTTAGCCTGGCTTTCAGTCCTAAACCACTGCGAGTATTTTGTAGTGGTTTGGGATGGGACTGGGTGGAGCTCAAGCTAAGTATACTTCTGTAATCGATGTTCCCAGCAATCCTAAAGCTAGGGTTGCAAGCTATGATTAATTAGGCGATTTTGTCTACCATGTTGGAAAATCGGCTACGATTCCGAAAAATCTGTACTCTTTCTACAGATCTTTCCGAGTCGTAGCCAATTTTCCTGAAGTTCTCGACATCATGTTCTCAGTATTCCCCCTCACAGTCACAGTTCACAGTCTACGAAATGTTCTACGAACATTTTAGGGCAGTCTTATATGGGATGCTTGCAATTAATGCCAATCTCCATTTCGTGTATATTTACACAAGCGCATTTTCGCATGACAGAAAATAAAAAAATAAATAAAAACGAAAGTGAAATAGAATTTAATTTGAAGGCCAGGTACCTCGCAGCGAAATACTGACTAATCGATCGTTAATCTTGGGTATACTGGTATATTGGCGAAAGACTAATCAAACCAGCTAGTAGCTGGTTCACACACCCCTTTGTACTCGTGTAATATTATATAGATATAGCATAGATCTAGGTTCAAGTTTCCTCTGGCTGGGGATGCATGGTTCATCATCACCTACCTACTGCACAGAACATTCTGCTTCTAAACAATCTTTCCCTCAATAAATTGCCTAATTCAATTCAGAATACTTATGCAGTTGATCTTACCCGTGATAGGGATTTCATTGACTTTTACAATATTCCTGATGTTAGAACAGTTGGTTTTGGGAAAAATTCTGCTTCTACCCACCAAACTTGATGATTTTCAGATTGTATTTGTCCAAGGTAACCATCACCTTTGTCTTAGCTTTAGCTCTTAGTGATGGTTTCCTTTCAGTAGTAGCGTATTTCTTATTTTCTTAATTTATTGTTACTTTGTACCTCCTACTGAAAAAATAAATTTCTCATCTTATCTTATCTTAAATGATCTCTTGGATGGGTGTGTAGCTTGTAGGCGGCTGGGAACAAAGATGTCCTAGCTAGCTTCTGGATATCCATGCATCCTCCATGATATGAACGCTATTTCCTTCTGCATACTTCTGTGACGATGATTCGTTTACAAGCGTGTTTATGATTAGTTTACATGCGTTTGAAGGTTTGCATGCGTTTTACCTTGTATATCTGTCCCCGCCGCACCATCATCTATCTTTTGATAAGGTAAATCTTTGAATGAGCACCCCTTTTCAGAAATTAGAGATGCTCTTTCGAGGAAATATGATATTTTTCTTGATGACTGTTTGATCCCCAATGTTTTTATCGATTCTTTGTTAACTTTGTTCTGTTGTTTTTTGTATTTTTTACTCGATTTTGTTCTATTTGTTTTAGCACAATTCTCATTAAAATTGAGATTACGTGTCAGGTTGCCACAATAGAAACGTCACATGCCATCCAATATGCAAAACGAAATTTTCGTTCCAAAAAAAATATTTTTAGCAGCCTTGATGAGGGGCCATCTCCAAAATTCTTTACCAGAGAAAGAGTGCTGAATCAATGATCTTGCAATTGATTGGTTTCTTCGTCCCAAAGAAACCAATCAATTGCGAGCTCTAAGATATCTGCTTTTGTAACAAATTTTGGAGATGGCTTCTTACTGCCCTTGCACAGATAATATTTCTATATCCTTGGATGAATATAGACAAAATTTATCAAGGAGATACAATCTGACAAAACAGTATGACTGTTTGTCCACTGCGACGGATGTTCTTATAAATTGTACCCTAAGCATCTATCTTTGCACTTGAGAATTCACCAGGGTGGTAATCATACATACACCAGTAATTGCACCATGGATGCAGTCAATGGCAGTAAAGATTTTTATGGGTCTGGTTTTATTTTAATATATGTCATATTTAGTATTTCTTCTTGGTGGATATAAAGCTATGATAAGTAAGATTATGTTGCAAGCAAAAAGAGTTGGTCTTACTGGCGCAGGTTATGCATTCTTTTCGTACGAACTTTTACTGGATCAATGTGCACCATCAAATGTGAAACCTGAAGATAAAGAATCTTGTGCTGCTTTGGACGGGTTGCTTGATATAAGTTTATTTGTACCTCAAAGTGAACACTACTTCAATTTTTCTAAACTGGTGCGTAAAAAAATGGCTGATCCACCATTTAATCGTGTCATGCCAGCAGATGAACAGGTATCTAATATTTTTTACAGTTCCTATGTAATCGGTGTTATATTTCTATCAAGCAAAAATATTAAAGTCGCACAATCACTTGTTTTGACTAAAATGTACTTTGATCCCAAACTATATACTTATTGTGAAACTTATCCTGAAAATGTTACTTCAAACTGAGATCTGTAAGTTCCAAAATAAACAAAACAAAATTTATCTTTATCATTCTCAAAATTACCAGCTTTTTAAAAGTGTTTAAAATCAGATAATCATAGCTTCAAGCTATATAAACCCTGAAGCTATGCTCAAAATTCAATCATTCACAGTGATTATTTAGATAAAAATTGATCAAAAAGAAAATAAATAAATGGTGTTTGGAAGAAAAAACACTTCCTTCAGTTGCTCAGTTTATGCTTTGACTATTCTTATGTTGCATGGATAGGCTACCATGTTTTTCAATTCATATTTGATAATGCGTGTAGAAATTGTGGAAGTACTAGCAGAGGAAAAGTGAAACTTTTTAATAGTCAGCATTTTTATGACGAAGGTCTCAATGATGCTATTGCTACTGTACTTAGGCTTTTTGATGAGTATCTTTAACAATGTGACTGTGTTTGAAATAAGAACAAATAATCACTATGGAGGAGCGAGTTTTGAGCATTTTTTCAGGTTTACAAAGCCTCCTTCACACTGGTTATTTGTCTTATTCCAAACACTGATGCATATCAAGCCTTAACATAATGGTTGGACATCACCTGTAGTGTTTTTGAGTACTGTTTTCAGCTGCAAAGCACAACAAATTTGTATGAGATTTGTGTTGAAATAGCAGCAACTAATGACTATTGAGGAGTCAGACCTCTGAATTCACGATGGCACTCTTCTGTGGAGGAACATCTTTGGAGGCCCATGTGCTGCTAACAGGCTACAAACTAGTCTTAAAGATGCTCCTCCACAGGGGAATGCCAACATGAATTTAGAGGCTTCGAAAGTGATTAGCTTCAGGCTACATAGAGATTTATATTCTCTTATTTGAACCACTGTGAATGCTCTTACCAGAAATGATATATTGCACAATTTCCAGGTTGAAATATATGCGGCTTTTCTTCATGATGCTGCTTTGTTGTATGCTCATGCATTAAACAAGACATTAAATATGAATGGTACACTTGCAGATGGAAGAACAATTGTCAAAAATATGCTAAATTTGACATTTGAAGGTAAGGAACGGTGCGAATATTAAAAGTCAGTCATCGGAATTCACTACGTCAATCACCTGTGGAGGAGTGCATTTGAGAGAAGAATATTTTCAAATGTATTCATCCACAGGTGTAGTGAATTTCGAGGACTGAAAGTTGCTCTTTGGGACATTTAACGAAGCTCAAAGTTGGTACATTTGACCAAAATAATGTATGACTTTACATTTATATCAGTGCTGCATCAACAGTTTCCTTGGTAGTCATTTGGGGTAGACAACTCATGAAACTTATTCACCAAGACATATGGTATTGCTTTTTAATAGACATTAAGTTGAAGAAAGGGGAAACAGAAGATAAGATAAGGCCACTTTTGTGAATCGTTTGCATTGGCTAATTTCTCTGTGCTACAAACAAACATCATCAGCCTGCCAAACAGTTTGAATGGGCTATTACTATCCCTTAGTGGCAGTGTTGTTGCCATGCCTTTTTCAACAGGTCGTGTTCCTGAAGTGCTGTCAATTTGAAAGTTGGTGCCAGCATTCTTGACGACATTGTGGTAGGAATCACAAAAGGTTTGTCTACTCGGTACCGAGTATTATCAAAAAGGATCAAAACTGCATTTTCCGTCCAATTAACCAAAAAGCCATGACACTTTCTTGAAATTTGGTGTTGCCATTCGATTTTTAAATCTCTGAGGTTTTGACCATGTTTATGAATATATATTATATATAAGTGTGGACAAACATATTTTCTGCAAGGTTCTGACCACATTCATAAAAATAATATATTTAAATATTCTATGTGGGTTTGACTATGAATTTTTTGGCTTTAATGTGATATGTTAGGAAGATCTTCTTTTTCAATTTTGGTAGAAATAAAGTAAATAAATGGTAGGGGATGAAAAAAGAGTGAATAATCACTGTGGATGAGTGATTTTTAAGCATTGATCCAGGCTATAAAGCCTGAAGCAATGATCATAAATCCCTCCTACACAGTGATTATTGTTCTTATTTCAAACACTAAGGAAAAGTTGAAATATCCATTTTATTTTTAGACGTCCTTCTTCAATTAAAACAAGAGCTCTATTGGGCTGGAGATTTGCGTGCTTTAAAACTATAATGCTTCCTTGAAAATAACTAACTGCTTAGGGTAGAAATATTTCCCTTTATTTATACCTAATTTGCAATTCCCATATCTGATGCTCTGATGAAATTTCAATTTTCTTCACAAATTTCCATTTGTCTCATACTCTCGAGTGCCTAATAAGCGTCTTCCTTTATTTTTAGAAAAATCTGCACCCCAGCTCCTATTCCGCACCTCCCGCTTATTGAAATTTGAAAAATAATCATTGACATCAGGTCGAATTCTCACTAATTAAAATACTTCAGGTTTATATCTAGTTTTGATCTGTTATGCAATGAAAAAATTTATGAAATATTTTTTTCTAATCTCCTCCTTTTTAAAAACATTACGGCTTATCGTCGTTGTATAAGTGTAGTAAATACTAGACCATGGAGAGAGAGCATTGACTTTTAATTGAGTTTTTGTTATTTTTGCAATCACAATTAATACTTATGACGCCAAAATAAGCATGTAGAAATGTATCTTTTTACATCATCCGCATTTGGGGGGCAAAGTGGCCACCTGATATTCTTTTTACCATAACTTCTGAACAAATGGCCATTATGACTATGTATTTTGGGACTATTCCTATAGTTTATCAAGAATCATTTTGAAGAAATTCCTTTCTGATAATTTTCCGTTAGCAACCAAACATTTGACAGGTGGTAAAAACCTTTTTCCAAAAAAAAAAAATTTCTTCTTATTTTTGCTTAAAAACATTTTGATATATAGTTCTTAAAAAAAAAAATATTTTCACCTAAAATTTGCACCACCTGTTTGGTCTTGATGAAGTCATCATAAGTATTAACTTCATCAAAAAAAGAATTATGCCGAATCGTTATTATTTCGTTGAACTAACTTCCTGGAAAGTAATTCTATAGCATGTTCCCATCAAAAGTTATGGAGGGATGGGCACAAATTCTCCCCCCCCCCCTCAATACCTTCAGAACCCCAAAACGCCCATACTGAATTAGGTTAAACTAACTAAGTTCTCATTAAAACTCATAAAATGTTAATTACTGTAATGCATTCATTTAACCCCCATCTTCAAATAAGCCCTCCTCCTTATTTAATTTGTAACAAGCACCTCATATAGGGAATTTCACACGAACTATAATGCATTGTTTTACTATGTTAACATATACTTAACATATTTATATACTATATATACAATATACATAAATATAAACACTATGTATGCCATATACTGTATACTATTTACTATGAATTCTATAAATACACAACTATACTATGTGCTATATGCTACTTACTATACTATACTTTCCAATCTCTTAAAAATACCTTCCTCCCTCCCCTCCTAGATTAAGTCCACACCCCAGATGAGATTTTGGTGAATTGATGCGTTACGGTATATGCAGGAGTAATTAAATGTAATAAAATTTATATATATATGATGAATTTATGATCGAATTACATAAATCATTATTTTTTGCTTAGTGGAAATTAGCCTTACAAACTTCAAAATAATAGTCAATCATCACTTGTTGGCTTAAAACTGTATTAAAAAACACTCCTATTCCATGAAGAAGAGTGTTGTGTTATTGAACTCGCAGTGATTGGATTTCTAAGTCTACAGTAAAGACGTTAGAACAATGTCGTTTGACATAATTTACTAGCATCTGTACTGCAGATTTTAAGTACAGGGCTCGAAATAACAGCCGGTCATCACTGTGGAGGAGAGATTATATTCTGATAAATCTCTCCTCCACAGTGATGACCGGCTGTTATTTCGAACCCTGTAAGTAAGTTTCTACTCACTGGGATCTCAATGGATAAACACTTGTTCAAAGTCCACAGAAAAAACACTAAAACAACGTATTCAACATTGTTCTAGCGTCTTTTACTGCTGACTTTGAACGTGATTTTTCCTACTGGAATTGCTTATAGGTGAATCTGGGAAAGTGGTTATCGATAACGTTGGTGATCGTGCTTCTGCTTTGCAGTTAAAAAATATTAAGGGATCAAGTTATACAAGAGTAGCAAATTATTATGTTGATTCGGCACAACTTCAGATGCTTAATACAACTATAAATTGGCCTGGTGGCACAACGGTTGCACCAGTTGGTCGACCATCTTGTGGGTTTGATAACGAGTTTTGTCCACCTGGGAAGGGTACAGGTAAGAATATTTAAAAACAAATAATCCACTATAGAGGAGGGATTTTTGAGCATTGCTTTAGGCTAGAAAGTCTGAAGCAATACTCAAAAATACCTCCACCACAGTGATTATTGTACTCTTGTTTCAAACACTGCATTATGTAAAACCTGATGATTCGAAAAATCTCTCCGTGTCATTGATTATTATTTATTCTTATTTAAATCTTATCAAGGGTTAAAAATAACTGGCAGTTATCACTGTGGAGGAGAGATTTTTCAGCTAGTTGTCACTGTGGAGGAGAGATTTTTCACACTATTTCTGCCAGTTTGTCTGAAAATGTTATGAAAAATCTCTCCTTTGCAGTGATAGGTCATCAGCAGTCATTTTAACTGCTGCAACATTAAAAAATTGATTCTCAAACGTATCCCGTCATTTTTATGTTTATATTTATATTGAGAATGTTCATTATGTGCTTCTTTATTTTTAGAACCTTGGGTTTATGCTCTTGCGGGTGTTTTAACTTTTGTTGTATTACTGCTGGCTGTTGTATTTGTGGTTGTTCACTACAGGTACAGTGGTTGAATCAAAAGTAAATAATCACTGTGGAGAAGGAATTTTTGGGCATAGATTTAGGCTTTGCAGCCTGAAACTATGCTCAGAAATCACTCATCGACAGTGATTATTTACTCTTATTTTACTGCTGAGGTACATCATTTGCCAATTTAACAGAAGTTAGTCAGTGCACAGTCAACGTCAACATTTGGTTCTCAAAAATAAATCTGAAGAGGAGAGTAATGAGTCAATGATCTTGCAATGGAATGGTTTTTTTGTACCAAAGAAACCAATCCATTGGTAGATCATTGACATAACACCCTTCCGTGCAGATTCATTTTTGCAGAATTATTTGAATTTTAGTTGATTTAATCCTACCAAAAAATTGATTTTAGTAAAGATTTTGAGATGGTTCCTAAACTTTCCTCAACAGATTTTGACCACTTGCAATGAATTTTGGAAAGCAAATTCCGATCCATTCAAGCCAGTTGATTTGCACATTTTTATTGTTTATTATCCATTATGATATTACAGTAACGGATCTGCACATCAATCTTATATTCTTTGATTTTTACGGGCAAGTTTTTGGTAATAATATAAAGGTTCACGGTGTGGCGTTATCCAGCGTGAGACGGTGTTTGTAACTCTTGAAATTGATTGAGATTGATTATATTTGACGTTAAGAGTTCAAACTGAAATTACAAAAACTTAAAAATAATATATGACTACATAAACAAAAATAAACAGACTATAAATTCATCTCTATCGGCAACCGAAACAACAGTATAATGAATACCGATAGAAATAAATAGGAATATGAATTGAAACAAAAACAAATAAAGCGTATAAATTTAGCTTTATTGCCAACT
>JAULBZ010006088.1:0-12717 GCA_032360805.1 Neoturris breviconis
TCAACTTGTGAATTTTAAAGGGTAATATAAACCACAAGTAAAACATAAGTGCGGAAAATAACCATGAGAAGTCCCTTCAGGTTTATCTTAGAGGTTTATCCGAGTAGGCTTAAGACTTTTACAAATTCGACAAATTCTCTTGATTCTAGCAGCCTAGTACCCAGGCTCTTGGAACAAATTTGAACCTTCGTTCCAATCACTTTGCTTTCAAAATTGAAATTCCAAATTTTTGCACGAATTTCCCTTTTACCCAAATATATATGAGCTCTCGGACATGATCGCAGAAAACAATAATGGCAGCATGAAAGACTACTAAATACGAAGCTACATATCCTGACTGCGTATCGCCTTCCGTAAGTCTTTCACGCTGCGGTCTAAGCCAGGCAAAAGGCCGACATATTCCGATCAGAGAGTGCTAAGAGCATTCTGATTCACGGACTCCGTAAGTGTGATTTAACAAGGGGCGTGGCGTTTCTTGAGTTTCGACTTTTAAAAGCGGCGTTTATTCGACAGGGCGTTTAAAAGGGGGAATTATTGTTCCATATTATACTTTGTACAATATTATTTGTATCGTATATATTACGTTTATATTCTGTCTTGCGTGTAGTTCATTTATAGAGATGTTTCAAGTACGATACAGATCGCAAAACACCTAGTCTTTCACACGTTTATATGAACTCAGTAACATATGATGAAGTTAAAGAAAAGATCTTTTATTATTTACTATTGTTATTATTATTATTTTTATTATTATTAGTGTGAACAGAAGTTTACATTGTTTCTCAGAAGGTGAACTAGATATAGACATAACACGTTCATAATACAGACAGGTGCTAGGTATGCCCTCCTATAGTTTTTTATTCAAACCATCAGGCAACACGACCTTGAGAAGCTTAAAACTTATTAGATTAGAGGAAGTAACATTATATATGGAATTTTCTCCAAGCTAGTGAAGAAGTGCTAAAAATATTGTATAAAGATTATCTGAAGACAAACAGTGAAAGCGCTGTTGGAAATGTTTTTGTTGTAGCTACTAGAGCTAATAATACGAAGGCACTCATTAAAAATATTTTGCTCAATAAGTTAGGTATCTAACAAGTAAACAATCTTGCAATTGATTGGTCAATAAGTTAGGTATCTAACAAGTATACAATCTTGCAATTGATTGGTCAATAAGTTAGGTATCTAACAAGTAAACAATCTTGCAATTAATTGGTTTGTTTAAACAGAGGGAACGATTAAATGGCAAGTACACATAAACAGCCTCCTTTTATAAATTATTTTACCAAATTGAGAAATAAGTAAGAGATCTTTATCGTATCCAATGTTTTTGCTCAAGACTATAAAGGTCACGCTTATGACGCAAGTCGACACAAGAATATCACTTCATTTAATTACTTCCATACACAATGTGTTATTTAATGACGCAGTGACGCTGGTGGTCACATTACACTGCGTCTGTATTTGCGTTGTTTGCACTTGCTTCAGTCACGCGTAATATGTGAAACAGATTTAAGGATATTCCTTCTATTTTATTAGGTATATTCATTATTTTACAATGACAAGAAGATTTTATTTATTCCTCCTATGCATTTTCATCGATATCGCTCAACTGTATAGAAATGATGACAGACCTTACTTATATCCAAAGAGTGATGAAGAAATGCTCATTCCTTTTCCGCATGATATAAAAAGCTCAGGAGATGGCGAATCTGATTATCATCACGATGACTTTCATGGTGACGACGAAATCGATGATTATATAAAACATTTCCGTTCAAAGAGGAGACGCATTGAAAAATACAGACGAAGAAGGAAAACTGTTCGCAGGAATACTGTAAGAAAAGAAGGTGAGAAACATCGTCATGTATGTGAACAAGAATGGACGAACGCTATTTCATACGATGCTGATAAATTTTGGAAAGAGTGGTGGATATGTGCATCTATGTATATTATCCCTACTGAAAAAAGCACTTCAACAAACCCAACATTGTCGCCATATATTTCGTCAAGTACTTTAACATTGCCATATATCTCATCAAGTACTTCAACATTGCCATATATTTCGTCAAGTGCTTCAACATTACCACATATTTCGTCAAGTGCTTCAACATTACCACATATTTCGTCAAGTACTTTAACATTGAGGCAAAGTGAGGCAAAATTTGTTTTGTCTAGTAACTCAAATACCATCACTCATGTTTCTTCAAGTAGCGCATTAATGTCATCCACTATTCCAGAAACGAATACGATATCAAACGAATCGAATATACGTATCACACGATACGACGTAAGTTCGAGGTCTCCATCAGAAACAAGGACATCGACTCCACTGTTATCAATAGAAGTAATAAAATCAAGTAATAATGATGTAATAAAATCGAATGGAAATCTATATTCAACACAAATAGTCGGACTAATTGAAAGTCTTTCCTTGACAGAAACAATAAGTTCAAGTGAAATTACATCCATAAATGAAGAGACAAAGTCGCATGGAAGTTTACTCATATCAGAAGCAACAGAATTTAGTGAACGTACATACTTATTAAAAACAAAAGTTTTGAGTGAAAATGTACACTTGTCAAACACAATGAAGTCGAGTGAAAGTTTGTCTTTACCATTCCTAAAGGATACTATAAAATCAACTGAAAAGTTATTGCCGACAGAAAAAAAGGCATCCAGTGAAAGCTCAAGTGAGACAGGACAAACGGTTCCATCAAACCAGCCGGAAAGAAATTACTTTACTCCAATGAAAAATAAATATTCTGAAAATATGGCCAACAAATCATCAATGGTAAATATTCCTGCGTTAAGCTTAAAACAGAGATCCTCCAGATACAATTTAAACTCGATCACACCAAGTTATACCCGCACGACAACAAGCACATCCAATTCAACCAAAGTAACTAGATCCATCAACATGGTCACAAATGTAAAAACCTTCCATACAAGTGAAATAAACTCGAGTGTGAAATGTTTAGCATCTAGTATTTGTAGCCATTTTGTATCTTGTTCACCAACATGCAAAGATATCCAACCATCTACAGACATGAAATCAGCAATGACGGATTACATCGAAGAAATGTCGTATTTAACTCAGAAAAAAACATTTAGTTTACAAGCCACGAGAATAGCAAAGAATCAATCTTCCATTACACCGGCAATAATTGTAGGGAAGAAGAAAAAGAAGAAAAAGAAGAAAGAGGAGAAAAAGAAGAATAAATGTTCTGTGAAAGAAAGTAGAAAGAAACCACCTAAATCGTGTTACAAGAAGAAAATATTTGCAGATTTATATGACAAGGTTTGTTTCTTTGTCTGTTTCTTGATATAAACAACGGAATACTTCAATACTTCATATAGTATATGGTATCATATGATCGTATATATCGGACCTCCTGAATGTTAAGCGTACACAGCATATGATTTGGGTATGATATATCGCAAAATATCGTCTCAACCTCACAGAAAATCTCTAGAAAAAAAATTATTAAATATTGGTAAGCAAGCTCGTAAGTTATTTGAGTGCGGACGAAATTGACAGAAAGCTCTTCTTTTGTCAGTTTTCTACCCCTAGTATACGGACGCGTATAGTTCCATATATAGCACTACACAGTCCGTATACGGAACTAAATGTCGGTATATCACGCTGTGGTATTATTTATAGATAGAGAGAAAAGATTTGAAAGTATACATTCAAGTAGATTTAAAACAAGTTACTGAAGCATGTAAAGAGGAAGGTAACATGTCAGATGCACAGCTCATTGTTGTAACCGATTTGATCAGTTATGAATCAAAAGTAAAATCACATAAAGTATGTTCTAACCCTAAAGGTGGATATACACTAGGCGAAAATACTCTTCTTTTGTCTTTAGCACGGAATACATCACCTAGTATAAATCCACCACTTTAACACTAACAAGTTTTGTTCCCGTTAGGCACGCGAGATCTTATCAACTTAAAAACGATGTCGTTTCGATGTTGATGAGACGTCACGTGGCCACTGTGTATTGTTCTTCTACAAAACTATACCCTATTTCCCATGCATAAGGGCGCCTCTCATTATATGCATTCTAGTACAAATATGGTAAACTACTTTAGCTGCATTTATTATTTACAAAATAAACAATACAGTTATAAGCAAGTCGATAATTGTAGATGAAAAACTATGTATCTACTATGCCCGGTCGGCATGCAGAATCTTGTGAACGTCAAAAAAGACGTATTTTGACGTCCGACGCCAAAACAACTTCTTTTCGACGTTGATAAGATGTCGCGTGTCGGGAGGGTATAGCCCGAGCTTCAGTCGCACTTGAGGTTAGAAAGTTCACTTTATATCGTGTAAGTACGAGTAGAGTTTATGTGACGTGTGTTATGTTGTAGAACTATACAAACATCAATGATCTTACTAACATGGTGGAGCTTACGAATCAAGTTCTGGATGATAAAAATATTGAAGAAATGGAAGAAATAAACAAAGTAAGTCGTAAAGTAATTCCTCCTTTAAGAAACGTACTAGCGAAAATGAAATACATCCATTTTTTTAAGAAACGTCCTCTCGAAAGTGAAATACAACCAGTTTATAAGAAACTTACTAGTACTGAGACAATATTAAAATTAAGAAACCTCCAATACTGAACTCAAAAATACAAAGAAACTTTTTAAATTTGATAAACTTGGCAACAGTGAAACATACAATGGCGCCAGTAGAAATTCGCACAACATTTATTATGCACATAAGGCATCCTGAACAACTGCAGTGCTAATGTTAGAAGTACTAGGCTAGCGTATATTATATGATAGTTGCATGGTATCTATCTTTATTAAAGAAGACATGTTCTGATTAATATTTTGCTGCGGCTCATTTTTAACAAAGAAACTCCTAAGAAACTTTCAATACTGGAAACAACAATTCGTTAAGAAACTTTCTTTATTCAGAAAATTCTAAGTTAGGAATTTGTCGACGTGCTTGTTTGTTTGTTTGTTACCAGTAGGATCACTTGTCGACATGTTGGTAAAGATTTGTTTGTTGGATAGGTGTTACCAGAAGGATCACTTGTTGGCATGTTGATAAAGATTTGTATGTTTGTTAGGTGTTACCAGTAGGAGCATTGTTGACATGTTGATAAAGATTTGTTTGTTTATTAGGTGTTACCAGTAGGATCACTTGTTGGCATGTTGATAAAGATTTGCTTGTTTGTTTATTAGGTGATACCAGTAGGAGCCAGATTGTTAAATGATATAGAAATTACAACCTCACAAAGAATAGAAAATATGGAATCATCTGGAAATGTCACACTCAATTACGATAATATAGGTAAGACAATTAAATAAACACCCGTTTATGCTCTGTACGAAAGTCCAAAGAAGGCATTCTTTTAGTAAAAATTGACGTCCCACAACATGACGTCAATCTTTACAAATGATATGAATTCTTTTGAGTTTTTCGCCTCGTGAAAATTAATCTTTATCTTGAATATGTCCACATTCAGTGAGAAAATAAGCACTGGGGTAATCATACATGGAAATGAATATTGAAGACAAAATGAATGAAATTTCTGCAAAGATTTAGAATTTCAACTTTGAGAGAAGTAATTTTTTACTTCCTAAAAGATAATATCTAAGTTGGAATAATAGTGAATAAGCGCCCCCTACTAATCCCCCCTACGCCACCCACCCTGCTTATTTAATACTGCAGAGTAAGATCTATGTTGAAGGTCAATGTTTTGACGCTTTGGCTTTTAATCGATGCTATGTATATAGACAAAATTTGAGTTTGTTCCAAGAATCTAGGCACCAGGCTGCTAGAAACAACATATTTTGTAGAGTTTCCAAAGCTCTTAAAGTCTTAAGTCTGCTCGATAAAAATTGGAAAACAATCTCTATAATTATTTTTTATTTGAATATCCGTTCAGTGCGCGGTTACCTTCGTTCAACTCTTTTTCTTTTTTTTGGACTTTTAAAATCCCATTTGGGCTGACTCTGACAGAATGGTCCCAAATTTAATATTCAAATCTATATTTCTCTATGAGATACTTAACCTTTAGCTACATTTTTATCCTGCTTCAAATATTTACGTTATATCTGAACTATAAAAATGAAGTTGTGGTCGAAATTCTACCATTCTTTATGACAATTCTTGTAACTAATCCCAACCTCGTTCCCAGAATTTTGTTCCGCTGTCAACAAAGTTAGCTCATTCCTCATTTATTGCTCTAACTAATAATTACCACATATGGTATTTTAGCCTAGATAATTCAATATTTAACACAAACAACTTTTTCGCTAGTCTATTCAGGTAGATTACTGGACAAAGGGTACTATGATACAGTGCATCAAAAACATCAAAACAGCACTGACAATGATGTCATTCATATTATTCGGACAAATAATCACGTGACTAAAAGGATTATATTCAATCAAGTATTAATAAAAAACATCAACGTATTACTTCCCACTGAAGACGACGATGATGATGATGACGATGACGTCATATACACTACGAAAGACGATAATAACAAGAACACTATTAATGAGAGGTTTGTAACACGTTGTTCTCGATGTAGAGAATGAGTTATTAAATAATATCTTCTTGTTAATTGCTCTCTTCCCATGTTGAAACTAGTCACGTGTTATTATGAAATAGGTCGAGCTATAACGAAACAATGGCGAGTTTAATGTTAGTAAGTCCATTCGACGCCACTACTGGTCAGTTTGAGCAGAATGCTAGTAGTTGGCGACGGCGAATCATAGTCGAAAAAGTCTTAATTAATTTTCTAGTATGGACATGTCGTTGAATCAACGTTTAAACGATGTTGCGACGTAGTTTTGAAGTAGCTTTGACGTTTATCAAATGTCATGTGTTCACAGGTTTTGTTGTTATTTCTGGACGTTTTTTGGTCAGTGGTCAAAATATGCTATGCTATATGCTATACCTAAAAGTTAAAATAACACGTTCCACATATGACGTCAATTTCTACCAATGAACTGTCTTTAGTTGACTATGGTACGGAATGGAACATAAACCATAGTGAAGTGAAAATATTACGACCTTGCATAGACGAGGAACAGTTTGTTTACTTTTTTTATCCGGTAGGAAGGTTTTATTATAAAATATTGTTTCAGATTCATCAACAGTAACATAATATCGGGTACATTGCTAGCAGAAGATAAAGAAGATAAAGAAGTGATACATCAAAATATCTCTGTACAGATTACATTGAAGCATCTCAAGGTTGGTAGTGGTTTACGGAGTCAACGACCTTGCAATTGATTCGTACTGAAGTAACCAATCACTTGCAAGCATGTTGATATCATATTACTCTTCAGTAAGTTGAAATGATTCTTCGTAGTTTTACGTACTGTTTTACGTTATGTTACGGTGTCAACAACGAATTTCTCCAACTAACCAAATATAATAAGATAACATAAGATATTTGTTTTATCAGCAGTGAACTACAATTATCCTAAAGATATATAAATCCGTGAGTAAAGAAATAAATACACTACTGAAGGGGAACCAACACTACGAGCAAAAGCTCAGACAAAGGTGATGGTTACCCTTTGGAAATCATAAAATAGACGATACAAGACTCACAAAGACAACATAAACAATCTCTATCTGATAAATAACCCGGGAGGATATTGTGAAAAGATAAAGATACATTAATATATGACAAGAAAACACTTTTTAAGGCCTGTTTTAAGGTTCTGAAAATCTGTTTAATGGGCAAAAGCAAAGATTGAATGTCATTCCAAGATAGAAGAGAATTGTGTCTTATATAATTTTTTCTAAAACCAACTGTTGTAACATCAAGAATTTTGTAAAAGACTTTTAAAAAAGTCCTTATTACGGGTAAGGTCAACAATATATGCATTCTGAATTGAATCAGGCATTTTATTGAGGGAGAGGTTACTAAGAAGCATAATGTTTTGCAGAAGAACCATACCAGGGAACATTAGCACCTCAAGATCGGCATACAATTTACTAACTGATTTTTTAAGGGACACAAAGGTTATAAATCTATAGCACAGTTTTTAAAGTATAGAAATTCGTTTGACAAACAGAGTATTTGGCTGACCGCAAATTCGACAGCAATATTGAAGGTTGGAATGAAGAATGGAATAATATGCAAGCATAAGAACATTGAGAGGGACAAGATTGCGTAGTTTGGCTAATGCTCAATTGGCCCTTTTGAGTTTAACTGCAGTAGCATTGATTTGAGACTTCCAGCTAAGGTCACTATCTAATAAAACACCAAGATATCTAATTCAATTACTAGGTAAAAGCCTTTTACCATTAAATTCATAGTTAAGGGCTTTCCGCGGACTTTTAAAAATAATATACTCAGTCTTACTGGCATTTAAAGATATTTTGTTGGCATTGAGCCAATGACACAGAGATTTTAAATCCAAATTCAATTGTAACAAGAAAATTCTTTCATTACTTAAGGTCGCGAAGCGGCCGGAATGTAAGTGAAATTTTATGAATAAAATCGAAGTACGGTCTGATATTGGATAATCGAGCCCAATCTAGCATACTGGAACCCAGAAGAAAAAAACAAGACCCGCGGCCTCTAAACATATCTAGGTTGATAACTAAGAAGGATATTGTTTCTATGTATTTATTTCAACAAACTCGATATACATAGCAAGGAAATAAATTCATTTCTTGAAGCTAAATTTTCGGTTACCTAAAATGTAAAGAAAAGGAAATCAGCTAATTTAGTTCCATTGAGTGTAATAGTTTTAGCAATGTGCTGGAGGGCGGGACCGACCTCGATTCCAGAGCTTCTTCTCTACGTCAAGAGAGAAGAAGCCTTGGGATTGAGGTTGGAGCGGGACAATATTAGATCGTACTTCGATTTTATTCATAAAATCCCAATTACATTGCGGTCGCTTCGCGGCCTTACGTAATTAAAGAATTTTATTTCAAAAAATCTCCGTCGATCTAATATTTGTTAATCGAGCCCAATCTGTGCATACTGGAACCCAGGCTTCCAAACATCCTCTGTTTGAAGCGCTTACTTTCACTTCTTACTAGAATAAATAAAATTTTGAAATAAATTTGATGGATTTAAAATTAGTTTCTTATAATGCTTTTGCTGAGTAGATTTTCCAGACCACTGGCCACGTTCTAACACCCTATCTAGAGGAAGACCCATTTCTTTTGCTTTAGAAGTAGAAGTTGAACAACATGAATGTGTTTTGAAAACCGAAGTATCGATGCCTGCTTGCTTAAAGACAGCTTTCACCTAGCCTGCTATGGTTGATTTTGCTACTTCTTAATGAGGCTTTACCGAACCAACTTCCTTGACACCAACCAGGTAATACCTGGTGTTTGTCTCCATACCGCCATTTCTGAGAGCGTGCCAAATATTCGTCTATAGCCCTAAGTATACACAGTTTTGTGTTTTCTATAAACTAATAAAATTCTAACTTAGGTGGGGGTTTACCCTTCTTCAAACTCTTAGTTACATGTGAAAAATAAGAAAACATATAAAGTCTTAAATCTGCTCCTGTTTCCAGGAATTTGATTTCATGGTCCAGCCCAGCCGAGGTGAGGAATAGTAGAGTTGTCATTTTTTAATGTAACACTATGCCAGCTAGTTCTGCATTACCTGACATACTTTGGAGATAAGACAAAACCTCTTCAACATCCCAAAAAAATGTATATCTGGGCTTAGTTTGATTTAAATTGAATACGCCAGTCATAAGTTGGCAGACCCTGGGATGTTGGCCAACTAGTATATTGTCCACTATTTCATGATACGCGTGCAAAGCCGATTTATATGTACATTTATTTTATTATACTCAAATTTGGATTAAAAAAGATGAGCCAAAAATCTAGAACAGAACTTAAAGAAGATTTGATGGGATCAATTTCCTGTTGGTTACACCAGCTAACCCACGTTAGCCAGGTCGATTCGTAACTAGCTGTTGTGTCTGTTTGCCTAGCACCGATAATAAGTTTTGCAGCTCTTTCTGAAATTCCTGCACTTGCCATATTCTCATTAAGATTTTTCATACCACTAACCTTAAGTTATTGTTTTCCACAAGGGGATTTGCTTGACCATACGGATTCACAAACAGATCTGGTAGTCATGGTAATAACAATTTTTTTACAGCCATTGTTAAAAGTTGCCCATATCAAGGTTGAGTTTGCCATCAGGTGGTCACTAGTATTAAATTAAAAGTCTTAAATACGGTCATGTACTCTACTTTATACACGCATTGAGTATTCTTATGATATATGGGGATATTGAAACCAAACCAATCAAATTCCTTGTATATATATATATCGTTGAAACTTAAAAAGGATCTGAGTTGATGATTTCACTAAGTTATCTCAGCTTGAGATCTACCTGGCTCTTTATAGATTTGACATAGTATGCCTCTCAATGCGGTGTGTGTATATATTATAAAAATCATTTACCTGTAACTAGGATACCTAACATGATGCGATTAAAGGAATGTTTGGTTTGTGAGCTGCAGTTTAGTACTATTTGTTTTAATCACCCTTATCTACAGGTTACCAAGCCAAACAACGGATGAATTTTATGTCTTAAAAATAAATATAGAGGAAGCTATTACTAAAATTATATTTCCCTTCTTATGGGGGATTTTAATGCTAGGAACTCTAGTTGGTGAGTGGGTGATGTCGATAATGCGTGTGGAATTGAAATAAATGAGATGACTTTCCATCATGGGCTCCACCAAATGATTGACGGTCCTACCCATCTTCTGTCAGATTTAGTATTTTGTATTGACCTTCTGTTCACCAATGAGCCAGGGTTAATAACGAACAGGGAAATTCACCCGTCTCTATTTCCCCGCTCTCACCATCAAATAATGTTTGCCAGGTTGAATTATAAGGTACACTTTCCACCGGCTGATAGTCGCTTAGTATGGGAACTAGCCAATATAGGAGCTATTAGAGCAAGTCTTTTTAGTGCTAATTGGACTAAGTCAATGACAGAGCTTCATATCAATGATCAGGTGGAATTCCGTACGAGTAGCATCCTGAACGTTTTTAAAAACTTTGTATCTAACCGTTTGATATAACAGTTTGAAAACATTTTGGTATTATGTGTTGATCTAACGTTCTGGGAAGTTTCAACACATGGCTTCATCAAAAGATTAGAGGAGGAGGGGGGCTATTTTAGGCCCGGCAAAGTCCATATACGGGAACATACAGCACGGTACTCGCTGCTCTTTCATATTATGATAGTTCTTTTAAAATCATGTCATTATTAGGGACGGAGGATGGAGATACTTTACCTACATTAACCAAAAAGAAAAGTGAAAAGTGAAAAGCTTCCACGAAGAAGAGTAGCAATACAACTTATAATACAACTTTTAAAAATTATTTTACAGTTGTTTGATTTTTTGTTACCAAGTTACCAATCATGATTAAAAGTACTTTTGACATTTCAAGTGTGTGAATAAATATAGATTATGAAATGAGTAGCCTACTAATACACTATCAAAACCAATAAATGAAATAAACCATTCGATGAGCAGCTTTTGTTGAATAAGAGGTTGTCATTCGTGGCTAGCCTACGTTTATGTAACTCTATGTAGTGATGTTCATACAAATGGCGACGAATACTAAAGAAATGGATCAATTTGATTGGTTTAATTTTTTGTTCATGCTTTTGTAGACCGAGATAGAAGCGAAACAAGTCTAGCATGTGAAGCCTACGTGAATTGACCTCGATGTGTCTCGGTTTATGCACAAACGTCACATTTTCAGTTCAAAAATCCCCCAGGATATTCAGTATACATTGCATGCGTACTGATGTTCAAGCAATTACCGACAAGCTGATTGGTATGATTCTTTGTTTATGTTTTTGCGGACTGAGAGAGAAGCAAGACTCATAACGGAAAACATGAAATTTGTGCTTAGATCGAGCGAAACAAGCGAAGGTCTATATCTTAGGTTACGCATAGGCTAATCTTGTGCTAATCTCGTGATCTCGTGTTTTCCTATTACATTGATAACAACTGCTGCTTATGGAATAGGTGTCGTCACTTTCAACCAATGTAATGCCTTCACTTAGAATTCGGGCAAACTAATTCGCCTAGTGGAAATCCGCCATTATAAACATGTTTTTTTTCGTTGCGAAGAAACAAAGCAAGATTTGTTGACGCTAGTATGATTCGATTTTGGGTCGATTCTAAGTTTTCATGCTATTTCATTTTTCCTGTCTTTTATCGCTATGAGAAAGTGCCTACCATAATCATTGAGGCTGTGTTGATTTACTAGGCGAAAATTTTCGAAAGAAGGGCATTCCATTAGTAGAAATTGACGTCACACATCGTGTGACGTCGATTTTTACTATTAGAATGTCTTCTATTGAATTTCTCACCAAACTATTTGCTTGGTGGAAATCTACTTTTAGTTATTTTGATATTTATTTGGTTGGTTATCTAGATGTGAGTCAGAACCAGAACTTTCTTTTTATAAGTAGAACAATGAAGTTTGTATATCTTGACAAAATCAAAGCTCCAAACAACCTTGAAATATGTTCTGGATCCTTACGTCTAAAACAACCGCCGTGAGAAACATACCGACGTTGAAACAATGTCAGAACAGGCGTATTCCAAAACCACCGACCACCGACCAGCAACCGACCACCGACAACCGACCACCGACCAACCGACCAGTGTTAAACCGACCACCGACCAACCGACCACCGACCACCGACCAACCGACCA
>JAULBZ010006089.1:0-12716 GCA_032360805.1 Neoturris breviconis
AATGAGCTTGCAATTGATTGGTTTCTTCACGAAGAAACCAATCAATTGCAAGATCATTGATTCAGCACTCTTCCCCTGGTAACGAAAGAGAATTGGTGCAGGATTTACATTCCAAAAACTATAAAAGAAATGTCGATAAACTAAAAAGTCTAGACAGAGGGCGTTGTAAAAGGACAAGGCATATTTTTTGGAATCCTTCCCATGACTAAGTACTTTTGGATGACTCGTTCCAAATTCCTTGGAAAATGCCTTGGTAGGTTTTGAACGGGAGTATTGCGGACATACAGACAGACAAAGACTAGTTTCCTAAACATGCAGTTGCTGAAGTTTTTACACATTTTGATTTATTTGGTGAAAATTGGCATACATACAAAGCGGAAAGAAGCTCTTCAAATGAGGTTGTCTTTATAAAGACTTGGAGTCTTAGGCGTTTTTGCAAACTCGACGAATTATGTTGTTCCCAGCAGCCTAGTACCTAGGTTTTTGGAACAAATTTAAATTTTCGCGCCATTCGTCTTGCCAATCAAAATTATAGACTTGAATTTCCATGTGTGGAAATTAATTATTTCGTGAAAAAAAAGCTCCAGAGCGAAATTTCGCTGGAACAGTAAATGCAGCGTCAATTCCTACCAATAGAATGTCTTCTTTTGGCTTTTGCGGCAAATATTTTGGCTAGTGGAAACCAGTCATATCGTTCCGTTTTTATGGAAACCAGGTTTAACGTAGTGTTGTTTTTCTATATAGGTTGCTGAATTAGCAAGAATGATCGTTCCTGAAATCTGCGAGAACGAATTACAATTATGATTATGTACCTACTTTCAACACATTTGATGGAGGGTGTTATATCAACAAACTGCTTACAATTAGATGCAAAAGCATTTACTCTTCTCCGTATATTAATCTACATATATGTAAGGGTTCAATTATATCTGTGAAGGAGGGTGATACGTCAACGAACTTGCAATTGATTGGTTTCTTCGAAATGAATGAACCTTTTAGGAGTAAGATTTGTGAATATGTATGTACTCTTCTCCATAGATACCCCAGTGGGCAGAAAATTGTTCAAAGTCCGCAGTAAAAATGCTAAAACAACCTTTTCAACGTTGTTCTAGCGTCTTTATTGCGGACTTTGAACAGGTTTTTGCCCATTAGGATAGCTGATATTTTTCAATGGATTAAATTTTTTAAAAATCACAGTTTTGTGCCTCATAGATGATTGTGTACATTTTGGTATTGACATATTTTTGACATGCTTTTTGACAAGTCTTTTGGTTCTTATTAGCTTGAGCTCCAGTTCTTGACCACCGCCTAGCTGACAAGTACTACTACTTGATAAGGCTGTAGTTCATGCTGCTAGGTTGATATGGGTAAATAGGAGCTAGAAATCATGTAGATTGATTCGAAAATCTTCGTTTAAAAATAGCTATTAGTTAGCCCTGATACCGTACACTTTCCGTGTTCATTACGTCACTTTTATTTCCTGATTCTGTTCTAATTTCTTTCCCCAATTTCTGGATTCAGCCAACAGAGGCCTATAGATATGTTGATATTGTTCAACATTATATGAAAACTGTTTGAACTAACCTGTTAATAACACGCTTAAGCGATTACTTTATAATTAGTGCTTATATGAACGGAAGGAACCAATCTATTGTAAGTTTGTTGAAATACATCTCTCCTTCGCTGTGCCATTTTAACCTACAGTTTCTTTACATTTATCTAATTAATTGCTTTTTAACAAATTTTATTTTTATGATCTTTATCTATAACACAAGTTTCAAAATGTCTGTCGAATTCCACCTGTGGAGGAGTGTTTATGAGTACATCCAATAAACACTCCTCCACATGTGATGCCCTACATTTATTTTCAGGTTTATGACAAGATTCATATTCCCAATCCACTATTTCCCAGCCGGCAAAAACCTGTTCAAAGTCAGCAAAACAACGTTAGAGCAACGTTCAAAGAACATTGTTCTAACGCTATTTTGCTGACTTTGAACAGGTTTTGGTTGGCTGGGTCTCCTCTCAAATACACGTAATGTGGTGCTCGAAAGAAGAACAAGTAATAACTGTGGAAGAGTGATTATTTGCTATTATTTTCGACATCGTAATATATGAGATATGAGCGAATTTACAATGGGGAAGAGTGCTTAGTTAATGACGTGGCAGTGGATTGGTTTTTAAATCATCACTCCTCTCTCTCATACCGGAAATCCCGTGAATAAATTCCCCCAAACCCGCATATAACTCATCTCGTACATACGCCCATGTGCTTATAATCGGTCTTAAACATAAACACCCTAATAAAAAGTAAGAGGTAACTTGTTTTTCCGTTGAAATAAGTCTTGTCGGTGACTATATAAACACAAGTACCTTATAAGAATCTAGCAGTGTTAATATGACATTTCTAGCAGTTAATGTACCATAAATACTCATGAGATTAAGAGGGAAAAATTATAAAATGACACGTTTTAATTCGTTACTTCTTTCAATTATTTGCAAAACCTTTCCCCGTCTATAAGCTCTTTCCCGTTTATAAGCACCCCCTTCCCTGAAAATAACCCCATGTAAAATGGACTTAGAACATAAGATCATATTTATTCATGGGATTTTACGGTACTTTAATTTAACTTTTCCAGTGGGCAAAAACTCAAAGTCCGCAGTAAAGACGCTAGAACAACTTTGAAAACGTTGTTTCATCTTCTTTACTGCGGACTTTGAACAAGTTTTTGCCTACTGGGTTTTAGTATACTTTATAAATTTACAAGCCTGAATATTGACTGCCTGATATCACCGGTGGAGGAGTGTTTTTTAAGAAAGTTTTCAGTTTTAAATGATGTCCAGCTGTTATATTCAGGCTTGCTTTATGCTCTCCAGTGATTAACCGCTCTGTCCGTGTGATAAAAAACTTGTTTAAACTCAGCAGTTAAGACACTAGTTCTAGCATATTTACTGCTGACTTTGAACAGGTTTTTACGCATTGGAGTAACACTCACTTAAAGAATTATATAGAACTACACTGCAAGCTTCAAAATATCTGCCATATATCCCCTGTGGAGAAGGGTTTTTTGGTACAGTTTTAAGCCACTACTTTCAGCACACTACCACAGGCGAACCGGACAGCCATTTTGAGGCTTGAACTGGAGTGGACACACTTCAGTTGACCATGTTAAACTGGAGTGGACACACTTCATTTGACCATGTTGTGCTTATATAGCGGATGGTTTTAAGAGTTATAAATATATTATTCGTAGACCTTTTTTAAATTTCATTAAGACAAAGTTAATTAAGTTAATTAATATGAATCGGTGTTATTTTTCACAAACCCTCAACTCGAGCACTGGATAACTCGAACACTGGATAACTCGAACTTCTTTATATCGAGCTTCTTTTTTTTTTTATTCCTTGAATTTTGCTTAAGAACCTCTTATTAAAGGAATTCCGAAATTCATAATTTAAATTCACCACCAATTTAAACAAACCTTCGTGAAGTGTTCTGCAAAATATAATGTGGTTAAATACCGTGAAGAGGGTTGAATAATACCATTGTGAAAAGCAAATGCGCAATATACCGAACAGGTCAAGATGTTATCAAAACAAACTAAAAGCCGTTGTTTGAAAGAATTTAGGATTTCCTTTAATATCACTTGATAACTCGAACATTCTTTAACTCGAACTTTGTTATCTCGAACTATTTTTTTTTCTCCCTTGAATTTTGCTTAAGAATCTCTTATTAATACCACCTGATAACTCCGGCACGGATAACTCGAACATTCTTTAACTCGAACCGTTATTTTATATCTCGTAGACAGTTTTTCTTTAGAAACTGTAGCTCAAAGTACTGCAAAATAAGTTAGACAAATGAAAAAGAAAACACTCGGAAATCGCAAGTAATACAGTTATCTGGTATTTTTAGAGTAGTAAATTGACATAATAGACCTGTTCAAAAATACATGAAAACGAGGTGTTGGTTGCTCAAAGTAGAACTTGTTGCAATAGAATAAACTTCATTTTTGTGCAATTGGTAGACGGTAGGCCTTCAAAAAGGTCAAATCTGGGGAAAAATAACTTTAGCACCCTAGTCTATGACTCTGTACGACTATTCTGTTGATTTATTTCAAGAAGAAAAATATATGTCTGGTGAGTTGATAAAGTATCTTTAAAATTTTAAACCGAGAAAAGTTTAAATTGGGGTTTATACTTCGCATTACAAAAGATGTTTGTTTTTGAAGATTTGGAAAGATTACCTACTGAAGATTTTCATCGTTTAAATCACTAAAACACATTAGCAAAGAAACATTTCAGATCTGCGCACCAGCCAATATCGATATTTTTTCTATAGGTACGGGGCGGCAGACCAAATACGCCCAAAATTGTAACTTTAGTCAAAATAAGTTTTGCTAATTTAACCCTTCGTTAGTATGGTGGGGTACCCCCGGAAATTCATGTTGTTAATTCATGGAAGGTATTAGAAGATTCTCGGGTCAAAAAGTCACAAAAGTATGATGCAGATTTTTAAAATATGCAAGAAAATAACCTCCTGAATAATAATTCTTGCTATGTTACTTTCACAGCAAAATTTAAAAATTCAGGGGGTTCACACCATACTAATGAAGTAATATTGTGAGATTTCAATTTACTGACATATGGTCTAAGCCGGATCTCCACTAGGAAAATTCGTTCGCATTGGTTGAGTGTTTATTGACCCTTAGACGTAAAATATTGAAACCTCGTTCCCAGGGCTTCTTCTCGTCAAGAGAGAAGAAGCCCTGGGAACGAGGTTGAAAATATTGATCACAGAATTATAAAGATTAAGGTCCTGTCTATAAAAATAGTGTAGAATTCGAGGTCAAAATCCCAAATGTTTTGAAAAAATCAGGGAAATCGAGGACAACGGATGTCATTCCAAATATTATGTAGAAACCCAGCTGGAACGTTGTTCTAACATTATTTTGCTGACTTTGAACAGGTTTTTGGGAAGATTCTATTTGTCAATGTGGATCAGTGTTCAATATTTCAAGTTCATACCTCTTTATTAACAGAAGATATTCAATTTCTGGTATTTCAGATGTTTAGGTGGAAAATACCTATCAAAAAAAAATACCTATGTTACCTATATAATAAATAAATGTTACCTATACATACCTATGTTCCTATCAACCTCGTTCCCAGGGCTTCTTCTCTCTTGACGAAACGTCAAGGTTCGAGGTTGATAGGTACGAGGTTGCTGTCCCTTTAAATCGAGGTATCTTCATGGAAAAATGATAAAATGTTTAAAAAAGTAGAAATTTTAATACTGTCCCGCGTTTTCATAAGAAAATTTAAAAGTCTCTGAATCCCACTTATTTTATACAAAGAATATTAAAATGTATAAAAATATAGGAATTTTGGTTCTATCCCGCGTTTTCATAAGAAAATCTTAAAATTCTCCAAATCACGGTTTTGTCTTGAAAAAATTAATAAAATGTTTAAAATATAAAAAAATTGGTTCTATCTCGCGTTTTCATAGGAAAATCTTAAAATTCTCTAAATCACGGTTTTGTCTTAAAAAAATTAATAAAATGTTTAAAATATAAAAAAATTGGTTCTATCCCGCGTTTTCATAAGAAAAATCTAAAAATTCTCTAAATCACGGTTTTGTCTTGAAAAAATTAATAAAATGGTGAAATATAAAAAAATTGGTTCTATCCCGCGTTTTCATAAGAAAATCTTAAAATTCTCTAAATCACGGTTTTGTCTTGAAAAAATTAATAAAATGTTTAAAATTTAAAAAAATTGGTTCTATCTCGCATTTTCATAAGAAAATCTAAAAATCTCTGATCACTGCTAATCACAGTTTAATCATGAAAAATGACAAATGTTTAAAAATTTAGAAATTTTGGTCGTGTGCCACGTTTTTACAAGAAAATCTAAAAAGTCTTTAAATTACAGCGTTTTCATGAAAAAATGATAAATTTTTTGAAATATAGAAATTTTCGGTTTTATCTGTTTTATCAAGCGTTTTTATAAGAAAATCTGAAAAAGTACCTAAATAGAGTTTTTTTCATGAAAATATTTTAAAATATTTCAAAATGTATAAATTTTGGTTGTGTCTCGCGTTTTCAATAAGAAAATTTACAAAGTCTTTACATCGAGATTTTTCACGAAAAATAATAAAATATTTCAATATGTAGAAATTTTGATTGTGCCCCATCTTTTCATAAGAAAACCTAAAAGTTACTAAATCACGTTTTTTCATGAAAAATATGTCAATTTTTTTAAAAATACAAATTTTGGGTTTTTATCCCGCATTTTAGTAAGAAAATCTAAAAACCTCTCACTTCTTCATAAAATTGATAAAAATTATACTTAGCTACAACCTCGTGCCCAGGGCTTCTTCTCAGCGTTAAATGTCAAGAGAGAAGAAGCCCTGGGAACGAGGTTGACTTAGCTATTATTTCTCTTTTAAGTTGGTGCTTTGCACAAACGGCAGATTTCCACTAGGAAAGTGACGTCCTCGGTTAGGTGACATCGTTTTGAATCAATTTAATGAAAACGAATTTGCCTAGTGGTAATCAAGCCTTACACTGACTTTTTAAAGATATGTAATTATGTTTTGCTGGTTGGACGCAGGTCTGAAGTTACTATTCTGTGGAAATTCGAGTTTTCAGTTGCGTCTGATAACTCGAACAGCCGTTATCTCGGATTAATTTCCCGGTTTAACGGGTCTGTGCTGTACTTTATTGTGAGAAATTGTCATTGCTGCCGTACTGCAAAATGTTTCTTTCGCGGTGTTTTACTTCTGCGGTTAGACTTTTGAAACAAAATAAAAAAATAATGCTTGCTTACGTTTTTGGATAGGACCTCCATTTACGCGGATAACGCTATATAAGACATTTGGTATGTATTTGCTTGCACGGTTGCGGCGTAAAACGTTTTATAAATTTGATTTTGCTGAAGGGACCTTTCAATCGCAAAACCGCGAAATTCTACCGGTAAAGTATGGTTCATTCCAGATTATCTCTCTTGTGGGTGAAGAGTACTTGAAAGAAAGAACAATCGTTATTGCAAAATCGAGTTTTTTTATTATAATGTATTGTGCACCCTTCCCAATCTAAGGTATAGTTTCGAAAATCCTATCATTTCAATTTATTAGGAGCTTCAATCAATGAATTTTTGAAAAAATGCCGACCCGCAATGGGACTTATATATTGGGAAGGGCTTATATTCGAAATTGGCGTAAGTATTATTAGGAGTAGTGGGCTTGTACACAAGGAAGGGCGTATGTCGGGCGTTGCTTTCCAAGGCGTTGTCAATTTAGCCAAGTTTGTTACATGGTCAGAAACACAGCTCTTAATATTTTGAAAATGAAAATGAATAACTACGGTAAAAACCTAGATGATTGGCTAGAGATAATATTCTAACACCAGCATCTGATTGGCTAAGTGAAGAACAGTGAAAACAAAGGTAATAAATTGCTTTATCCATTGCCCTCAGGCTAAATACTTTGGCGTCAGGCTAAATTGTGAAATACATTGGCAGGAGGCTGGCATCAACTATAAAAGAATTATCGGTAATAAATATTGGCATACCTCGCAGTGGGCAAAAGCTTATTCAAAGTCCGTAGTAAAGACTCTAGAACAGGGTTAAAAACGGACTTTGAACAAGTATTTGCCCACTGAGACAATGTTCCAACAAAAAATCTAACACAGTGGTTTTAAGCTATCATTCATCCTCGTTCCCAGGACCATTTATCTTTTTCTGAAATGAGAAAGAGGTAAAGAGGGCTTAGGAACGAGGTTGTCTGTCTTTCATATCTCATATATTTACCTAATATTCGTTTAATACCAACCTCGTTCCCAGGGCTTCTTTCCGCTTTTTGAAGGCAGGACGGCCCACTCTCCTACGCAAAGGCAGCTGTACGGCATCAAGAAATGAAAAAACAGTAAAACGGGCGAAAACGGGCGAATCAGATTATTGAGACTTTATGGAGGAGAGTGGTTCAATACATAGTCTTAAATATTGTGTTTTTCCAAGACTTGAAAGGTGAGAAATTGTGGGAAGAAAGTTACACTCCTTTGTATCTCTTACAAATATTGCTGATGTTTATACCCAAAAAATTGTTCAAAGTCCGCAGTAAAGACGCTAGAACAACATTTTCGACGCTGTTCTATTGTCTTTACTACGGACGTTGAGCAAGTATTTGCCCACTGGGTATATTGTATGTGTCTTACATAACTTTCAAAATGTAGAAATTATGTTTACTCTTTACACTGACGAGTACTGAATCAACAATCTCGTGATGGATTGGTTTCTTCGCACCGAATGAACCAATCCATTGCAACTTCGCTGAATCAACACCCTTCTGTGCAGTTTCATTTTTGTTAAATTTGGTAAAATATTTGTTAAATCTGACAAAAACAAAGTTGATCCAGGAACAAAATTTTGAGGTGGTCCTAAAAATCATAGTCATAATTTCTTATAACTATGTAAAATCATATTACCCATTTGGCAAACACTTGTTCAAAGTCCGCAGTAAAGACGCTAGAAAAACATGTTTTCGACATTGTTCTGGCGTCTTTACTGCTGACTTGCTTTAAACAAGTCTATGCTCACTGGGTAGTATTTGTATGTATCAGCAAGACAGTGGTTTTAAACCATGTCTTTTATAATTTATATATTTAGTTGTTACTAGCTTCTTGTATAAACGACACTCGGTATTCAAATTATTATCTTCGTGTCTTTCCTGTGGATATGAGACCGTATTTACACTCATGTAATGGCCTAAATCAGAAGGTGATTTAAAATAATGACCATTAGTTACTTGAGATTTAATAGATTGGGGGAGATTTAAGTAAGCCTTCTGTTGACCAAAGTATATGATTTGAGAGTAGGTGTTTAGTAATTTGAATAACGTTTCATCCATATAACTGGAACACACTTCACCCAATAAAATGACGTATTTATGATCACGTGCTTGGTTTACAAAACTGTCTACTTTGCTTTTATTATTTTCTCCACAATTATTGATTAAAATGAGGCTGTAGTATCTTTGAACGTTTGCGAGAAAAGTAGTGTAGTTTGTCTGGCAATTTGAAATTAATATTAATGCCTGGTCACTCTTTCTATTAAAGTTTGATAAGTAATGTTGACGTGTAATATTTTGATATACGTGAACACGTGATAGTATATATGTCGAGTAAAAATCATATAACTTATTCATCCCCATGGAAAATTGAAATTTGTCCATAAAAGTTTTATTCGACAGTTCAGGAATGTTCATCGGTGTACCTTCTATATGTAAAATCCATGTAAGGTTCCCATTATTATCGGGTAAATTATCGGATTCTTTTACATGTATAACTACGGCATCTGCTTTTAGGGCATCTGTGACATTATAAGATATGATCAGCTTATCGTTACATTTAGATGGCGTTGTTACGTCGTATCGGTTGTTTAGATTCTTTCGATATATGTTCGACCACAATACAACTAAGTATGTTGTTTGTAAGACGTTGTTAATGTAAAGCGATGGCAATTTTGTCACATTTGTTCGTCTGACGTTAAGTTTGTCGGTATGTGATGACGATATGGAAGATATCTGGTTTCGTTTTTTTGTTTCTTTATCCAAATGTATCGTAATATCGGTTTTACCAACGTAGATTCGTAAATAATTTCCGTAATATAAATCAACCGTGGAGTATCGATACATTATAACTGCTAGAAAAAGTAAGGAGAAAAATAAAATCGATACCGTAGTTTTTGAATTTTTTAACCGACTAGCAGGAGCATCGGTAAGAATGTTCATCTCTTCAATTGTTGGCTTCTTTCGAAATGACAATAAACCTTTTTCTCTGTGGATATCTGTGAAAATCGCACCTTTTTTTCGCTCTCCTCCACATGTTTAACACTAAGATCAATCTTGTTCCTAAATTGTGTCTTCTTAAGCACTATCAAAAGATAGTCGACTACAAAATATTAAAACATCCAAGGAAGAGATAAATTTTGCATTATTTGTTCCTGACGGGAATTGATTGTTTACTTTATAGCTGCAATCACAGTTAATTCATTTTTTAATTAACACTTAGATGGAGTGTGTTCTACTAGCTTAAATTATGCGCAAAGAAATAGCGGAATGGTTACTATGGCAACAAGATTGAAAGGTTACGGAAAGCTGTTGAACCATAAAAACAAAATTATGCTCAGTTTTAGAAATTTCGTTTAAACTTCGTTCGCAGGACCTACACTCATTGTAATACCAAGTATAGCTTCTAGATTCTTGCAACAAATGTGACAATATTACAAAAACTGACGTTAAATATTTAAACGTTTGAACTAGGTAATTAAATAGATTTTGTTAGATCCTAACTTTGATGTTAAAGCGAATAAAAAAACGTCCAATAAAAAGAATTTTCAAGGCAAGATGTCCTGGGGACGAGGTTGAACATCTTACCTAAACTCCGCTACACGTGTTTTGTTTTAAAAGAACATAAGGCTTAAATATGTTAAACAAAATTAAGAACATGCTTATAACATTTTAAGGCTTTGAGCCCACAAAGACATTATTTTATGTATTATATTCTTTTTCTTCACATAACAGATTATAAATATATCATTTCCGTCAACCTCGATCCCAGCGCTTCTTCTCTTTTTAACTGAAGACGAGAGAGTTCTCTCCCGTTCTCACAAATTTAGACGTCAAGAGAGAAGAAGCCTTGGGATCGAGGTTGCATTTTCGTATCATCAAATTCAGCAACGTCAGCAATTGTATTTTTCGATCTTTTTATTAAAATAAAAAATGTCTTTGATCGACAAACCCGTTTTCATAACTTGTCGTCCAACAGGCTCATCGTTCCAGCATCGCCCAAAAAGAGATATTTTGTTAAGAACATGTTAAGAACATTTTAAGCCTTAAAGAGGTTGTTTGGTTAAAAAAATCAAGGCTTATTTATAGCAAGCAGGAACGTTCTTATAAAAAAAACACGCGTAATTTGTGTAACCAAGACACCGAATTTTTCTACAACTTTTGCCCCTGAATTTACTGGGATGAGAATTTGTTACATTCACATTTTGAATTTTTGCTATGAATGACCACATTCCTAGTATGCAAAAACCTGTCCAAAGTCCGCGTTCGACGTTATTCTACAGCGTCTTTACTGCAGACTTTGAACAAGCTAAATAATAACAAAATAATATTATCCATAGAAAGTCGATCGTATTTAATAAAATTCTTTGTCGTATACACAAATCAATATAACTTAAAGGACCATCTCAAAAGTATCGAGTCAATTGATTGGTTCCTTCGTACCGAACATCCAATCAATGCTTCTTTTTGAACTTGCTCAAAAAAGTATGAGATGATTCCTTTAACACAGAAGAAATGTCTCGTTTTGAAACCAAGTAAACAAAATACAACGTACTTGTTTAAAGTCATCAGTAAAGACGAACGATGTTGTTCTAGCGTCCTTAAGCCCGGTTTACATTCAGCATATATTTCCGCGCGTGAGATTCTAAAATTCAGAAATTAGATTAATCGAAAGTTGGTCTTGCACGCTTAGCGGAAAAAAGCTGCTCGCCGCGCGGAAATATATAAATGGAAATCGGGCTTTAAGTCCGGTTTCTATATAGCGCATATTTTCCGCGCAGTCAGTTTTGTTTGCACGCTAAAATTGAGAAATTTGCGCTGAATGAAAATCGGCCTTTACTGCGGACTTTGAACAATTTTTTGCTCACTGGGTACTTAGAAAGCTGAAATAAAACAAACGTTGTACGATTTTAGCCATGTCTTTCATTGCTTAGAGACGAATTTCCACTAGACGAATTCATTTAGAATGGTTTCATTTAGAATTCGTGCGAACAAATGCGCCTAGTGGAAATCTGCCTTAGCAACCGATGGGTACTGAGTCAACGATCTTGCAATGGATTGGTTTTTATCGTACATAAGTAACAAATCCATTGCCAGCACATTGACAGAGCACCCTTGTATATCTTTTGAAATTAGAGAGGTTCCACTGTAACAGTCAGCTAACAGTGACGAGTGATTAAAGGAGTGACAAGCGCAGTGAAAAACTGCCGAATACGCTCCCGGATAAGGCCGTAAACAGATTCCGGGCAGAGATTCCGGACAAAACTAGGATCGCATTTTGACTGAGCCCGGAGTAAGCAATGAGTGAGCAATGGCTTTACTGTTTCTAAGAACCCTGGTAACGAGATTGCTAAAAATTGATTGGTAAAAAATTACATTGGAAATAAACATATAATAAAATCAGTATCCCCTTATTTAAAAATCTAAGTAGAATTAAACAACCTCGATCCTAGGTCCCTATCAGGAAATCAGTAAGACAGTAAACTGGGATCGAGGTTGGAACACGTAAGTTCATATACATAAAAACGTTTTGATAAACCAAGTTAACTCATGACGGACTCCCCCGTATTTACAATATTTTAACAGTCATTTGTTTGTTTGTTCTCATATTTTTAGGGGGTAATATTCGAAAAAATATTATTTTTTCTAACTTTGACAACATAAACCCCTTAAAAATAATATTAATGGTAAATTTGTAATACAAAAAAACTGGAGTATCAGGGGGTTAAGACCGTTAAAAAAGAGTTAAATAAACTCAGTGTGCAAAAACTTGTTCAAAGTCAGCAGTAATGCCGATAGCCTGATCTACAGACAATGATCGATCCTCTCTCTTAGTCTGTTTACTTCTGCAGTTAATGTAATACATTGACAT
>JAULBZ010006090.1:0-12712 GCA_032360805.1 Neoturris breviconis
CCAGCTGATGTTTTTAGGCAGGCTCGCTTTGCTCGCTTTCGTTCCGGCCGGAACGAAAAACTACAGTGGCATGTCTGTATTTTAGTGTAGTGATTATTTACTCTAATATCAAACACGAAGCTATGCAAAATGTGTTCGAAATAGAAGCAAATAATCACTGTGCAAGAAGCAATACTCAAAAATCACTCCTCCGCAGTGATTATTTGCTCTTATTTTGATTTTATATGATTTACCAGTTGCTTATTTGTTGACAACTTGATAATTCTTATGTGTGCTAGGAGCTTGTTTAAACGTTTTTGTATTATATTCTTTCAGTTGTTTGGTACAGACCTATCAGAAATTACAAGTCCAAATAATCCCATACCTGAAGCAATTATCAAAATAATGTTAGAAATTGAAAAAAGAGGTGAGTGATTAAGTAGTACCTTTCATTGCACACATCAACCAAAAACCTAACCCTATTAAACCTGGGGTAGGGGGAGGGGGGAGTCTGCATTTCTATGTTACAATAACTTTTTTCTGTTAATTAATGGTATGGTATTAAAATTTGGGACTAACTTTTACTAAGGATTGGGATTATGGATTCTGGTTTTAAATATTTTGGTTATTTTCGAGGGGGGCACTTATTCAATCAACAAAACTTTAGGTACTTAAAGGGAGGGGGCGTTTAATCTAGGCATTACGGTATAGGGAAAGTACATTCTTTTAGCTTTCAATTGATGTATATTTTTACTGTGTAATAACAAGGGAAACATGGATATTTTTAGTTTTAAAAATTCATACAGAAAGACTGCGTTCTATCCTTAAAAAATGAAAACTGTGTAGAAGAGTGTTATGTCAACAAGCTTACAATGGATTGGTTTCTTCACAGTCCATTGCAAGATCGTTGACTCAGTACTCTTCTCTGTACATTTTTTTATTATAAGACGTGTATTATGTGATAGATATGGCTGTATATCTTTAGGTTTATATGCCGTTGGTTTATACAGAAAACCTGGTTTACAAGCTGCTGTTAATGCTTTAAAATGTGTACTCACCTCCACAGGTAAATAATGTTTTTATAAAGTACATGTTTTATTAGTTTATTCAGACCTCTGCATTCACAACAGCATTCCTCTGTGGAGGAGCATCTTTGGAGGCTAATTTGCAGCCAAGAGGCTGCAAATTAATCTCCAAAGATGCTCCTTTACAGAGGAATGCCACGTAAATTCAGGAACCTATTATTTTATTTTACACCCTTTACATCCACAGTTATTATTTCTGTTAAATTTTTAAAAGCCAATTTTAATAATTTGGTTTTCAGTTTTTTATTGCAAGCCTCAAAATAAAGGTTGGGCATCACCTGTAGAGGAGTGTTTTTTTAGTACAGTCTACAGCTACAGTGGATAAATAAATTCCACTGATTACTTTATAATTGCCAGTGTTCGAAATAAGAGGAAATAATCATTGTGGAGGAGTGATTTTTTAGCATTGCTTCCGGCTAGCTGAAGCAATGCTCAAAAATCCCTCCTCCACAGTGATTATTTTTTCTTATTTTAAACACTGATCACGAATCAAAACTTTCAGCAACAAAACATTATATTATAACTTTACATTGTGTTTTCTACCACCCATTACAACTACGATGATATTGTTTTGATGATTGTGGATTTTGTTGATTTTTGTAGATTCTGACGAATTGCTATTAGAAGATGAACGACCACATACTTTATCATCAGCATTAAAGTTATTCTTCAGACAACTACCTAACCCAGTAATTCCACAAGGATTTTATGAAGACTTCTTAAGGTGTAATGGTAAGTCTCTATCACTTTCTTCTTCCCAGTGGTGAAAAACTTCTTCAAAGTCTACAGTAAAGATGCTAGAACAACATTGTTTGACTTTGAAATAAGCTTTTACCCACTGGTTGTGGTGTGGGTTTGCATCACATGGTAAGTGCATACTTTTGTGGAGTTGTGCAATTTGAAAATTTGGGTAATCGAGGTTTTCCATTTTGCAGAAGAATTACTGTCTATAGTTTTGATTACCCAGCTGAGCAGTAGAATGTCCGTTCTACGCTCTGATAGGGCAGTGTTTGCAATAGGAGCAAGTAATCACTTTGGTTAAGTGATTTTTGAGCATTGCTTCAGGCTAGAAAGCCTGAAGCAATATTTAAAACTCACTTAACCATAGGGAATATTTGCTCTTATTTCGAACACTGTTGGACTAAACCTTTAATTATGAAGCTATTGCAGTTAATGAAGGGTAATGATTTGTTATGTATATTGGAATCATTCATTCAATTATTATGTTTATTTCACTTTAGATCTTGAAACAGCTACCGAAATGCACACTACTATGTATGAGTTGATACAGAGATTCCCAAAAGTTAACAGAGAGCTATTAGAAAGACTTATTGTTCATTTATCAAGGTACCATCTAGTGTCAATGCAGTATTCGAAGAGCAAATAATCACTGTGGAGGAAGCAATTTTGAGCCTAGCTTCAGGTTTGTAGGCTGAAGCTATGCTCAAAAATCACTCATCTATAGTGATTATTTACTCTTCGAACACTGCGATGTCTATAAACCTCAAAGGATTGAAACATGCAGTAGGCACTATGGGCTAATACGAGGGGCAAATAAGCCTAACTAATCAACACTAACTAACTCCTGAACGTATGGAGAGACCTTAACTTTCTGTTGATTGATTCTGAGGGTTAAAACATAGCTTTCTAACAGTATTTTAAGGATTAGTATCATATCTATAATAATAATCAGGCGGGAAATTGAGCTCAAATATTCCAAAATATGAGGAAATTTAGGGAAAATTGGGGAAAACGGTGGAAAAAGGGTGTGTCACTCCGGAATTTTCTGTGAAAAGATTCTATATGTGAATTATGAATCAGTGTTAAACAGAAAATATTATATTTTTTGTATTTCAAATCTTTAGGTAGGAAATACTAGGAATTTGAGAGCTGAAGTTTGGCCCACAAACGCAGAATACCGTAAAACCCTGAGTATAGCCAGCAATGACATTCCAGGGCTTTTTTGGGCATACTTTTTTGGAGCAGATAAGCCTTCATTTGGATGCATGAAAATAGCAAAAGTTACCAACCTCGTTTCCAGGGCTAAACGTCAAGAGGGAAGAAGCCCTGGGAACGAGGTTAAAAAGTTACCTTTACCTCTATTTGATGGTTTATTTGAACAGAACAGGTAAAGGCTTGCCTGTTTCTGATATCATAATCAGAGTGTTGTAATTTAGTACCATTAAAATGAGAATAAAAAAAAATTGCTCAATTATTTGGGCTCCCATACCTGTAGACCAGTATCAAAATTGCACTGGCTAGTGTTTGAAGTAGGAGCACATAATCATTGAGGAGGAGTGATGTTTGAGCATAGTTTCAGGCTTTGAAGCTGTGCTAAAAAAATCCCCCTCCACAGTGAGTATATCAACTCATATTTATTTCAGGGTTGCAATGCTGGAAGAACATAATAAGATGTCACCGAACGCTTTAGGCATTATATGGGCACCTTGTTTAATGAGACTAACTGGTGATATTGACCCATTAGAAAGTTTACAATCGCTACCTAAACAAACAAAGTAAGAACACAAGAGACGCTCTACATTTACTTTTCAGTATTTTGCTCTACAATTTATTTGTCAGTATTAGGCAGCCTTTACATGGATCTCTAAATGAGTTCCACACTAAACGATCTTGCATTTGATTGGTTTCTTCATACCGAAGAAGCCAATCAATTGCAAGCTTGTTTAGGGCGAAATTTATTTAGAAGGCTGCCTAGTACTGTTGTTTTATTAGGTTTAAAGGGTGATATCCACTAAGCGAATTCGTTCGCACGAATTTTAAATGAAGCCATTACATTGGTTGAAAGCGACGTCACCTTCACATCAAATGACATCAATTTCTACCAATGAAATAAAGTCTTTTGGCTTTCATACGGTAGATTCCACCTAATGAAAACCAACCTAAACTAAATGCGAAAAGAAAGATATGCCAAGGAATTCTAAGAACCTCTTCCAACCGGAATATAACTGCTAGACATTTTTTTGAGTATATTTTTCAGCTTGATAACTGCCAGTCATCACTGGCTGAAATTATTCTGAAAAATCTCTCTTCCACAGTTATGACTGGCATATATAAAGCTGAATACTATACTAAAAAACTCTCCTCCATAGGCGATGTCCAGCACTTATTCAGGCTTGTATAAATAAGATCGTTGACTCATTACCCAGTGAGCAAAAACTTCAGTAGCGTCTTTACTGCAATCATTTGCCCACTGTTTACTGTTCTCTACAAGTATGAGTTTTAAAATGATTCTTATGGGTCAAAACTTCCTTAGCAGAACGTTATTTTTTTCTTTAGATGTATAGAAGTTTTAATAGATATTCAAGTGAAATCACGTCGTATAATTTTAAACGATATCGATGCTCTCCACCGTGCAACAAGTACTGCTGAAAGAAGATTGGATTTTATAATTAAAGTGGTGAGTTTGCATACTATTAGCATACTATTACTATACTACTTCAGTGTTTGAAATAACAACAAATAATCACTGCGGAGGAGGCATTTTGAACATTGCTTCAGGCTTTACTAAAAGCACCGGGTATGGTAAATTACTCCAATAAGCACCCACCTTCGGAAATTGGGAAAGCTCTGCAAAATCCTATAGGTTTATGTCGTATATCTAAGGTTTTAAACAACTCTTTTCTTTGTCTCAGATCTCTAACGTCAGCGCAGCTTGTTTTGTTAGACTAAGTTAGACGTGTTAGACAACATGTGTGCAAAGTTTCATGTCCCCACCACGTTTCCTTCAATATTTAGTAAGTGGGGTGAGGGGGTGGGGGTAAATTTACCCCCGGGTAAAATATTTGGTTATTTTAGCGCGAATCAAGGGAATGCCGAGACGAACCAGATGAAGCGGACGAAACAGACGATGCTACTAATGAGTCTCCAATTAGACGATATAGTGTGAACACGGAAGAAATTGAAATGTTGGAAAAAGAAATATCCAACATGGACGAAGAAAGGTGTTTATTATTTTTGTAACTATATTATCTATCCAGTCTTAAGTGGAACTTTTTATTGGAACCAAGGTAACAGTCTACTTCAAAAATACAAGTTTACGAAGAAGAGTCAATAATCCTCCCTTGATTGGTTTCTGCGCACCGAACAAACCAATCCATTGCAAATTTGTTGACATAACACCCTTCGGTTTTATTTTGAGAGTCCCTTACGCTCTTCTCCTAGTGGGCAGAAACATGTCCAAAGTCAACAGTAAAGATATTCAACAACGTTGATGTTTTAGCGTCTTTACTGTTGACTTTGAACATGTTTTTATCCACTGGGCTTGTTCTAATACTTTAGATATCGTTTAACAACGAACTTGGCAAGTATGGAACCACAGAAATCAAGATCAATGGATTCATTAGATGAATTAGGATCTGAAAATGATTTTGAAATAATACGAGTTAACAGTTATGATGATGTAACCGATACTGGTAAGCACTGTTTTGTTTTTATCTTTTTAACGCAGTGGGTTAAAAATTGTTCAAAGTCCGCAGTAAAGACGTTGAAAACGTTGTTCTAGCGTCTTTACTGCGGACTTCGAACAAGATTTTGAAATGTTTGGAATAGAGTGTCAACAAACATGCTATCGGTTTGTTATACTATAGTTGATTTCTACTAGGCGGAAAGTTCACTGCAAATGCCAAAAGAAGACATACCATTGGTAGAAATTGACATCACAATTATGTGACGTCAATCTCTACCAATGAAATGTCTTCTTTTGACTTTCGCATCTAATTTTTTGCTTAGTGAGAATCAACCTTTACATACCTCGACATATTTGGCGTGTATGTTAATTTAGCGAATTTATGCAGAATCGGCGAGTCTGAAAAATGCATTTTAGGATTTCAGTACCGTTTAAGACGTGCATTAACTTTTTGATTAACATACCACCCCTCTGACTAAAAAATGAAAAAAATGAAAAAATTGGCAAAATTTTTGTTTAAAAAAGTCGGTCTAAGGTAAAAGGTGTACCATTCTTGCAAAGGTGTTTCGTTTTGTTTAGAGACCATCTCAAAATTTCGCTCCAAAACCAACTTCTTTGGTAGGGTTTAATCAAGATAGACAAGATTCAACAAAAATGAATATGTACAGAAGTGCATAAGGTCAACGAACTTGCAAAGGATTAATTTCTTTCGTACGAAGAAACCAATACATTGCAAGATCGTTGACTCAGTACTCTCCTCTGTAGATAGGTCCCTTAGTCAATATCAAAGAATCTTAAAATCCTGTTTCTTTGTTTTAGACGAGGCGAAGAGAACAAGCAAGCAGATGCGTCTAAAGTTCGCTGAAGGACACGACTCATCATTTGAAGATATAGCTGAAAACGAAAATAGAACTAATAAAAACGATAGAAAGGACACAGAACCTAGTACTGATATTAGTAAAGCTTCTGATCAAATATAATAAATTTTTCTATCTGTTTTGTTCAAAATAGTCAATGTTTTTTTTAACATCTCCTTTTATACAGTAACCTTTGACGTCATTTTTAGCGTCATCATATCAGGTAGCATATTGGAACCCATGACTATGTCATCGAAAAGCTATGGAGGAGAGTTCAAACAACCGATTTTACAATAGACGTCGGTCCAACAACGTCAAAGCGACGTTGCGAATCAATTTGATGTTATTTCATCGTTGAGCCGACGTCGTATGTTTGCAGGGAATTATTATTCTTTGCAGACAAAGAACCAATCAAGTACTCTCCTTTGTAGACGCTTTTTAATCTACTACTTAAAAATAACTGTCCGACATCACCTACGGAGGAATGTTTTTGAGTGGATAGTTTTAAGCATTGCAGCTGAACTAAAACCACTCATCCACAGGTGATACCCAGTGAACAAAAGCTTGTTCAAAGTTAGCTGTAAAGTCTTTACCCACTTAGCTGTAAACTTTTACCCACTGGGTAATGCCCAGCAGCTGTTTCCAGACGTGTACCCCATAGTTAGACAGTGTTCAAAATAAGAGTAAATAATCATTGTGGTGGGGAGACTTTTGAGCATTGCTTCGGGCTTTCTAGCCTGAAGCAATATTCAAAAATCACTCCTCCACAGCGAATATATATTCCAATCACTGTTACAGTTAAAAGAACAGGTTTCTTTACTGTTCGAATTAATCCTTTCACCTACCTCTCTTTATGAAGAAAAAAGCATTAAGGTGGATTTCCACTAGGCGAAAAATTTCTCAAATTAAGGCATTCATTGGTAGAAATTGACGTAATAATCATGTGGCGTCAATTTCTACCAATAGAATGTTTTTTTTTTTTTGCTTTCACGAAATTTTTCGTCTAGTGGAAATCCACCATTAGGAACGAGATTGATTTTTTTAGTTTAGGATCATTATTTTCCAATACTAAAACCCAGCCGGCAAAAACCTGTTCAAAGTCAGCAAAATTATGTTAGAACAACCTTCAAAGAACGTTGTTCTAACGTTGTTTTCATGACTTTAAACAGGTTTTTGCCGGCTGGAAACTAATTTATTTTTAACGTGTTTTGGAGATGTTTTTGCTACAATTATCAGACGAAGATATTTTAATAAAATTTTATCAAGATGGAACTTAAAACTACGAAGAAGAACAGACATTTCGTTCTCAGGTCTTCTCTCCTTTGTAATGTCAAGAGTGATATTGATAAGTAGAGAATTCCTGGTAGTGAGGTTTATGTGGTGCTAAGTTTCATCCTCTAATTATTTGATAGCTCTAAATAGAGTTATTTTGATTTTTATGATTAGACGCACATGGTAGTATTTCCCTCGGACATTCTCCCCTTCTCTCTCTCTCTCTCTCTCGCTCTCTCTTGCATTTCTCTGCGAAAGCCAAGAGAAGATATTTCATCGTGCCGTCAGATTATACCAATGAAATGCCTTCTTTCGGTTTTCGCACGGGATGTTTTCGCCTAGTGGAAATCATGCTTTAGGATCCTAATATTTTCTGCATGATTCTTTGAGAACACTTTCTTCTTGGGAGAGTGTCCATCGTAATTTTTATTGGGCAAGTACTCTTTTGAGGGGTATTTGTAAATATTAAAATTGATTTTGGAATTATGACCCATTGGACAAAAACTTGTTCAAAGTCCACAGTAAAGACTACAGCAACGTTTTCTAACGTTGTTCTTGCGCCTTTACTACGTTGGACTTTGAACAAGTTTTTATCCCCTGGTAGCTATAGTGTACATAGGGAAGTTTTTCTGTGAATATGCACATTATTCACCACGGTATGTTCTAGAAGAATCCATCAAGAGGTTCCCAGTTTTTATAAAGAGAAGAAAAATATGTTTTACAGAGATAAGCAATGGAAATCGTTTTTACTCAATATACTTATTTACAAATACATGAAAACGAGGTTGCTCAAAGTAACACTTGTTTGAATGCAATAACTTTCTTTTTGTGCAGGGTGCTACACGAAAAAGAAGTTATTGGATTGCAACAAGTTCTACTTTGAGCCATATTTCCATGTACTTGTGAATAAATCTATCATATCCGAGTAAATGATCGCTGTGGAGGAGTTATTTTTGAACATAGCTACAGGCTCTAAAGCCTGAAGCTATGTTCAAACATCTCTTCCCTACAGTGATTATTTACTCCTATTTCGACTACTGCTTTTTTTTGAAACGTTCACACAACCGAATATTACTTTCCTAGAAAATATCGGACTTACTTCAGACCAAGATATAAGTGTAAATAACTACCGTGTTCGAAGTATAGAAATTCGGCGTATCACATTTCTAAATGGTTTTAACATTGACTTTGCTAACAGATGTTACATTTCACAACATCTCGCGAGAAAATATCAATGGCCGAGCAAACGAGTAAACATCAAGTTGGAAATTATCCAAAATTCTTCAAATCCTATAACAATGTTTTCTTATTATCTGTGGATTTTTCTGATCTTTAAAGCGATGAACACGATTTGTGAATTACATGTCGGTTCCAAGTGATTTTCCCTAATATGTTAATCATATGTCGCTTTACCGGACGAGTATCTTCCTACCCTATTACTCTGAATACCCGGATAAAAGGTCGGCATCCTTATATCCGGATACCAAGGCATCCCAGTGGACAAAAACTTGTTCAAAGTCAACAGTAAAAACGCTAGAACAACGTCGTTTGTTACTTATTATATAAGGGGTAATAGAATATTATATTTTATGAAAACCTGGGATATAAGACAGAATTCACCATTTTACTTTTTTTAATGTTAAGGTGTGGGATACAGACAAAACGGTATTCTTTATAAAAACGCGGGATAGAACTAAAATTTCTACAATTTTAGACAGTTTATCATTCTTTTTACCCTGCAGAAGAACGTCCCTGGATAAAGGGCGCATGCGCTCTTATCCGGATAAACAAGGAGCATGCGCTCTTAGGTTGCAAATATTTTTTAATAGTGCTTAATTCGCGACATGAAATGTAGGGGAAGTGCAGCACAAAGCTTTTCCATAAATTCATCAACTTTACACATTTTAACGCGTTCATTTTTACATCAGGACCCTTTACATATACACAATTCCAAACCATTTTCTACAGATTATCTTTGTAGGTTGAGAATAATAATAAAGCAAAGTATTGTTCTTAGGGACCATCTCAAAATTTCATTCCAAAACAAACTTCTTTGGTAGGACTAAATCAAACAAAATTCAACAAAAATAAATTTTTACAGGTGTGTTCAAACTTGCAATGGATTGTTGACTCAGTATCTCATCTGTAGATTTTATTTTTGAGATAAGGTATGAAAAAGCGTGATTTACGGACTTTATAGATTTTTCTTATGAAAACGCGGGATAGGACTAAAATTTCTGCATTTAATATATTTTAAACATTGACAATTTGTTATTATTAAAGTGTGATTTGGCGACATTATAGAATTCTTCTTATGATTTATTTCACGGCTTTCTCGATGTTTTGGGATAGAACATAGATATGGATAGAACCACAATTTCTACATTTTTAGGCATTTTATCAATTTAGCATACCTGTGGATAGACGATATTTTTTAAAGATCAGTCAATCCTTGAAATAGGTTCTTGCATAATGAATGAAAAATCCTTCAATAGCAAAATAAATTCTGCACAATCTTTTCCCCGTAGAAATATCTTCCACGAACAAGTGCGAAGTTAGCTGACCGCAACAAAATTGTGGGAATTCTGCCCAATATATCTTCCAAGATTTCATGGAGAGAAAACTGGTTTGTCCCAACCTCGTTCCCAGGGCTTCCTAGGGAGCGATGTTGGGTTTTGTCCATATTACATACGCATCTTACATAACTGCGGTTTGTGCATTATGCTCTGATCGATACAATTTTCCTCGCTTCACTCTTAGTTTGCCAAAAGATAAACAATAGTCTATCAACACGTGTGTGGCGACTGTGCTTACAACGTCAAATATATCGACAAAAGTAAAGAATAAACAAAATCAGCAGTTACTATGGTTTTAATTTGACTTCATGTAATGAGATCACAAAATTCCAAATTTGATATATGCTTTAGAAGTTACTGCTCCGTCGCTGTCGTCACTAATCATCCCCATTACTAATATTAAAAAAATAAAATAAATAGATATGATCTTGAGCACTTGCTTATATTGTTATGGTATAGTCAACAATCATGTATATGTCGTAAATCTCCTAATTAGCGCCCACTCTCGAATAAGCGTCCGTTTTTTAATGGAAAATATTAACAAGTGCCCCTCTATAATTAGTTGGACAAAGCATACTACTAGAAACTTTTTTGCGACCCAATTAGATATTAAATGTGCCCAACCATGGTCCATTGAAACCTACCGAACACATTGACATCAAGAAGGCATCATATGAATGTCAACTAATCAATGACGATTTAATTGCTATTTTGTGAACATATATTATTACTTCATTAATATTATATATTTTTTTTCTAATTACCGCCCACTCTAACCCGGTATTAATAAAGTTGACTAATTTTCGCAGACCAAGATTTCTGCCAATGTTCAACTAATTACGTAAAAACTAACCTTATTGGCACTGGGCTTTTTTAGGGTTCTGAGAATTTGGGGGAACAACATTGGGTTCTAGCAGAATATATAGAGTTTGCAAAAAACATAAGCTCCTACGCCCAAAGTCTCCGAGATAAATCTCTTGAGAATTCAAAGGATGATGATATATATTACACTTCAAAATCCACAAATTTGCTATACACGTTTTTTTTTATAAGAAACCTAGTACTAGAATCTTCAAAAATTAAGAAACTTTTGCTACTACAAATTTTTTCTGCTTTTTTGGGATAAGAAACTTTTTGGATTAGCATGTTGGTGTTGTTTCGTGGTACAACAAGAAGCTATACGAATATCGAATTCTATTTGACGATAAATCTGAGGATTACAATTTTAATGGAATTGTACTTTTGTTAGATAATTGATTTTTTTACAAGATACAAGATGCAATTAAAACATACTTACTCGTTTTTATTGTTTGTTTTGGTCTCTGTATTTTAATAATATTTAAAAGATTTAAGAAACTAGGTTTCTAATAAAAAAACCTCCTGTAATTTATGACCTTGATTGTAGATACATACAGGTGAGTAGATAGACGAACTAAACACAGAGGAATAGATGTGTGTTATAAAAGAAAAAATATATTATATCCAATTTGCATAGCAATTAAAAACCCCACAAATACAATACAAATATATATATATACAAAAAGGTAAAAAATAAACTAAAATAGCAAACAGTAACTCAAAACCAGTGAGCGCATTGTCAGCCATAGCAACATGCATCGTTGTTGACTATTACCTCTCCGGCGCAACAATCTATTTTCTGATTTATTTTCTTAATTAGATAAAGTTTATCGATATCTCGTTCCCAGGGCTTCTCTCCGCGGGATCAAAAAACGGAAGGAAGCCCTGGGAACGAGGTTGTATTCATAAACTATCTACCAGGAACCAGTAGAGGAAAGCAAATACAGCAGAAAATCGAGTAATACGATCTCATATAATTTGAAAATCCATTAATTTGAGTAGATTTTTTGGTCCCGTCAAACGTTTCTCAAATAAATTGAAACTCATGTGATTCTAAGCAAATGGGCAAAACTTTTTTAAACGACGTCGTTCTATTGTCTTTACTGCGGACTTTGAACAAGTATTTGCCTACTGGAAAGGGCCTTGGATTATAAATCTATCTTTCAACTCAGTTTCAAACTTTACCTACAAAATTATTGTACACACTTGAAAGATAACCCAGTGGGCACCAACCTCGTTCCTAGGGCTTCTTGCCTTTTCTGAATTCAAAAAGACAAGAAGCCCGCGGAAGTTGAGTGGGCACTCGAGTTGATTCGAGTAACCTTGCAATCATAGCACATCTTCTCGAAAACATACGTCAAGAGAGAAGTCCTAGGATTGAGGTTGAACATTGCAGTATAAAAAATAATTTTCTCTCTTCAACAGTCGATAGGCCTATTCACAAATACATGAAAACGAGGCGTTGGCTGCTCAAAGTAAAAACTTAAAAACGAATTGCATTGCAACAAGTTTTTACTTTGAACAACCAACGCCTCGTTTTCATGTATTTGTGAACAGGTCTATCAATTAATTACTGATAGTGTTTATATTTTCCAATGACGTTGCATTATATGGATTGATTGATTTACTGATCATTTTCGGCGTGATAGGCATACCAGC
>JAULBZ010006091.1:0-12711 GCA_032360805.1 Neoturris breviconis
TTGAAGAGAAAGGAGCTGTTTCCAACGATAAAACTAATTTTCAGATCAAAAGGAGTGTATAGAAAATTTCCTGTTTAACAGAGATAAGAGATATTAAACTTCGTTTTTTATTCGTAGTACACTTACTTTATTGAATATTTTAGTGCTTTGGGGGGGCGTTTAATCGAGGGGGACGTTTAAAAGAAGGGGGCGTTTAATCGATGCATTACGGTATTTCTGTTTATTTTGTGTTGATATATGTTTATATTGTTTATATTTATACATTTGTACAGTTTAATGATAGTTTATATATATACAGTTTAAAATGTTGATAATAATAAATAATGCTAATAATAGTAATAACTAGTTTTAAGCCCTCTCTCCGCAAATTGTGGAGATCACTATATTTTCTTATCTAAAATGCCTATTCTTGTTATTAAACTCTCTGACTTAACGAAAGTAGCAATTTGGCCTAGGCTCCCCCGCCATACTTTGTTCTTATACACAATACAGGATCTGTGGGCGATCAGGGTCCTGGAGCTAGGGTCTCGGAGTCAGGATCATAAAGGCAGGGTCATCATGGTCCTAGGACCAAGGTCCCAAAGACAGGGTCTTAGTTTCAGGATTGCTTATAGTCCAGTAGTCAGGGTCTCCTTTTGTTCTAGGTTCAGGGCCACAGGTCGAATATTGTACCAAATTGCAGGCCAAACCGTCCAGCAGTGTCGAAATGCTTGCGCGAACATACATCCGCGTAGAAATCTACGGTTGAGTATTAATATAAGAGGTTATTGTAACCTACCAGAAGAGATTATCACAGCTATTATTAGTTACCCTACGATATAGACCTTTGCTTTTTTCATATATATATGTACAATCATCAGATTTTCCGTTACGTCTCGCTTCTCTCTCTATGTCTGCGTAAACAAATAATCAAACCAATCAGCTTTGTCGATTTAGTCCTGAAAATTTTGGGATACTTCGAAACTGAAAATGTGACCTTCGTGCATAGGCCGAGATACATTGAGGATAGATAACATGGGCTATTATCAGTTTGATTTTTTGTTTTATACATTCATATTTAGAGCCAGAGTAGCTTATAATTTGAATTTGAAATGTTGTAGCCTTACTAACTATTCACTTTATTAGCACCCCCCCCCCAATCAATGCATTTTGAAAAATGTACCCCACCCCCTTACTATTAGATACCCTACAATACCATAACAGAGAGTATTCTTTAGAATGACACTTTGCTTTAGATTTTATTGCATATAGATTATGAAGTATTTATATTTTCTCTAGGTTTCCCACAACTTTATAGAAATAAAATGTCAGTTTGAAAAAGAAAATTAAACTAATTTATCTTCACTTCTAAATAAAGTTGTGCGAATCCTATGAAGTGCAAAGACCTACAGCTTACCTTCCCGTGGTACACTTCGTTAAGTGAATTACTGTCACAATGGCTTTCAATATTACACAAAAAGTCATAAACAGTAATTCATGAACTAAAAGCTGAGGCCTCTCTAAATCAAACATTATGCAACATTGTGTATAACTGCTCTATTTACCAGTGGTCGAAATAAGAGCAAATAATAGTGGTTTTTGAGCATCTACTCAGACTAGCCAGCCTAAAGCTATGCTCAAAAATCCCTTCACAGTAATTATTTACTCCTTTAATCAACCAAATGTTTACAAGATTTTTAAGTTGAAATAATACTAAAAAATATTGAATATAATCAGTGGCTAACTCATCAATTCAAACACCTGTGGTTCAGTTGTACATTTCTTAATTTAATACTGTCAAGTATCTATAGGTTAGAACAATGAAAACTAATTAATGGTTATCAATTAGATAATAAATGGTTGAATAAAAGAATGAGATTAAAGGCCGTTTCCATTAGCGTAAAATTCCGCGTGGAATCCAAACGAAGACATTCCATTGGTAGAAATTACTAAATTACTAATATTGTCTCTACGGTCTTAAAAATTTCGCTTGCAAACATAGTGGCACGACCACGCTTCACAATCCTTCACAAATACTGGTTTTCATCTAATATACTTTTTCATAAAACAGTGAAAACGAGCCGTTTGTTGCTCAAAGAAGAACTTGTTACAATGCAATAACTTAACTTCCTTCTTCCTTTTTGTGAAGTGACTGAAAGTGGACTTATACGCGAGTGAACTTATATGGCAGATTTTACATTATTCTGCAGGAAGGTTTTGACATTACTACAGTCATGGTCATAAATATTTGGCAAGAAGGGAAATTGGTGCAAAAAATCGGAATTTCAACTTTGGAATAAGCCTTAAATCTTTATTAGCAAGATTAACGGAACGAAAATTCGAATTTGTTCCAAGAGCCTGGATACTAGGCTGCTAGAAAAGACATGTAAGGTCTTAAGCCCTAAGTCTTAATCTACTCTATAAATCTCTGATAGATAAATCTCTAGAAATAAATCACGTCAAGAGGGAAGAAGCTCTGGGAACGAGGTTGCCCTAAGGGAGTTCTTGTAGTCGTTTTCCGGTTTTATTTGTCCTTAAATTTCACAAATTTTATCAATATTTATGACCTTGATTGAAGTAATAAAATAAAAGAAAAAAGACTCGAAAGTTAAATTTTTTACACTTTAATGCTGAATCTTTCGTGGGAAGAAGTTTTCCCGGATGACCAAACTCAAAACATTTCACAGGAATCCATATCAGAAAACTTTTACATAGGGACGAAATATGATTTTTGCAATGACAATAGACCTATTCACAAATACATGAAAACGATGCGTTGGCTGCTCAGAGTAGAAGTTGTTGCAATGCAATAACTTCCTTTTTGTGATCATGATGCTTTAAGAATCTGAAAGCAATCAACCTCTCGTTTTAGGAAGGGTAAGCAGGCAAAATTAAAGGTACATTAAAGGTACATCATTTATGACCAAATTTTCATATCAAACAACTTAAACAGATAGATATACACTGATCATACGCAACCTCGTTCCCATGACTTCTCTCTTGACATTGATCATACGCTGAAACTTTCAGACAAAAATATTAGAAAGTGTCAAAATAAGTGTTATTTTCAACCTCGTTCCCAGATATTAAAGTAGTGATCAAAGTAAGAGCAAACAATTGCTACATAAACGTCAAGAGAGAAGAAGCCCTGGGAACGAGGTTGTGTTATTTTAGCTATCTAAAGGTTAATTTCTATTAGGCGGAAACTTCCGAACGAAAGCTATAAGAAGACATTCTATTGGCAAGTTGACATCATGCGCCGTGGGAAATATTTAGCTAAACAAGATGGCTACCACGCAGTAAGCATAGAAACAAATGCAATCGCTCATATCTTTAATTTTTATCTTTATGGAATAAAACTGTCAAGATTATGTGAGTTTATAATTTGAGGTATCCGAAAAATTTCAAAGTCGTCATAACTTGATAAAAATCCCAACACAAGCAAAAAAATAATTTTTGATTTATTCGTTAATCCTTACAGCGCTCGACATTTTTTAAAAACCCTCATTTGTTTCAAATGGCCAAATCTTCTGCTCCGCTGGATCTGTAGGGATTGCAAATTTAACGTATAGTTCAAAGATGACGTTACACTTTGTGACAAGTCCATTTTTTTTATCCTTGTGACCTAGTGTTCTGTCATGTTATTTTACTTGGGCCATTTCTTTAGTGTCTTGCCATGTTATTTTACTTGACCATTTTTTAAGTGTCTTGCTATGTTATTTGACTTTTAAACTATTTCAGTGTCCTGCCATGTTACTTGACATGTTATTTTACTTGACCATTTTTTCAGGGTCCTACTATGTTAGTGTCCTGCAATGTTATTTGACTTTTGAACTGTTTCAGTGTCGTACTATGTTAGTGTTGTTATTTGACTTTTGAACTATATCAGTGTCCTGCCATGTTATTTTACTTGACCATTTTTTCCGTGTCCTGCCATGTTATTTGCCATGTTATTTTACTTGACCATTTTTTCAGTGCCGAACCATGTTAGTGTACTGCAATGTTGTTTTACTTTATTGTTATTATTTTTTAGTGTCTTGCCAGGTTATTTTACTTTACCATTTTTTCAGTGTCCTACCATGTTACAGTACTGCTATGTTATTTTACTTAAGCCATTTTAAGTTTTAAGTGTTTATTAAGTGTTTTAACTTATTTGACTTTAAAACTATTTCAGTGTCCTACCATGTCAGTGTCATGCTATGTTATTTTACTTGTGCCATTATTTTACTGTCCTGCCATGTTATTTTACTTGACCATTTTTTCAGTGTCCTGCCATGTTATATTACTTTGTTAATTTTTCAGGGTCCTACTATGTCAGTGTCCTGCTGTGTTACTTTACTTGGGCCATTTTTTGTAGTGTCCTGCAATGTTATTTGACTTTTGAACTGTGGTAATAGAATAGAAATTCATTCTTTGATTTAATTTGTCATTCGACAAGAAGCGCTGGCAACGAGTTTACATGGGAGGTGATCTCCGGAACGCCGAAAGCCATCCTTTGGAGCCTAAAGGTTAAAGCAATATACTTCTTGTGGGTGAATTGTAATGGTATCCTCTACAGAAGAATCATATACCTTATCGATAAAAAAAGTCGGACAAAAAATTGGTCAGAGTAAAGTTTAGACGGTAAAAACTTTAGTCAATACAAAATTTGGTCACTTTTTACGGACTAAAAAAGTCAATAACTCAAAATTTGTTCACTTTTTACCGACTAAAATTTATCACGTATGATCAAAATATATCTGTAAATTTACTTGGGTCTTGAGTTTGTATTTGTTGATTTTATTCCTTCCGCTGTGTTTAAAATATCTATCTAATAGCAGATCTTATTGGTTTTATCCCTCAGATAATGAATAATAACAGCAAATTTTCACAGAAAAAAAAAGTAAAAAAAAAGTCGGTAAAAAGTCGTGGTCAGCAAAAATAAAGTCGGCATAGACTTTAGGCGGTAAATACTTTTAGTCAATAACCCTAGATTTAGTCTATTTTTACTGACTTTTTTTTTACCGATAAGATAGTCATCCAGACAAACATGCCTTGTTGTGTCAAGAGAGTGGTCTTCTGGAGCTAATGTACGTAGTACACTGTCGTCAGAACGCATTAACGTGAAATCACGTAATTATTGATTGATTTAACTACCAAGAGAAGGAAGTGTTTGCAGAAGAAAAAAATACGGAATCAAAGAATGCGAATCGCATCTCGAAAAAGGCACATTTTGCGGAATTAAAGAGTGCGAATGAGCAATTTTTCTTGGTTTTGCGGAATTAAAGTTGCAAATCAGTAAAATATATATTTTTTGGTACTTAGGCAGCCTTTACGTGAACCCCTAAATGAGTTTAACCCTAAACGATCTTGCATTTGATTGGTTTCTTCATACGAAGAAACTAATCAAATGAAAGATCATTTAGGGTGAAACTCATTTAGTGGTCCATGTAAAGGCTTCCTTAATTAAATATACTGTTTTTCGTAATGTAAATAAACAAATCAAGCGAATCAATTGAAAATCTTGAAAAGTGCGGAACTAAAGAATGCGAATTCGGGGCAATTTTCTTCCTTGGTATTCTTGTCTCGATTATTTGGTATCATATCATAATTAATAATGGCACCAACATCTATTATGAATTCTGACGTCAACGTACAAAAAAAGCTGCAGAAAAAAAAAAAACTCAACAACAAAGCAACAAATAACAACAAATGACAAATAAAAATCATAATAAATAAAAACAAATAACAACAAAACAACACAAATAAGCTACAACAACAAACAACAAAATTGTTAACAATATTTTGGTTATTCCGGTTGAGAAGTGGTGGCTGGCCACAATATACCTGTTTATAGCTATTAAGATAAATGTGCTCGTGTATAAACCAAACCTTTATTTTAAGCATTTGATCTTTTACGTGATTAGCTACTCAGTCCTTCAGGTTAATAAATCTTTCTCCGTTACAAATAAGAGTGCCGTTATTTGTGTATGTTAGTAGAAAACCATGGAAGCATCCTAATAGTCATAAAAATGCTCTCTACACAATTTTTGACGCTACATTTGATTTTTGGTGATCATATCCCTTGTTGAATAGAGTACTTTTTTTGCATGTTGGTGTATCTGCTCTGTTCGTCAATTTCGTGGTCGAAATAAAAGAAAGAAAAACAAACTTCCCGTCGACGGATTTAGAACCGTAAGATATTTCCGACTATCTTCGGACTTGGAAAATTGCGCAATGAGAAGTACAAAATGTATACATGTTATTTTTAATCGCTTTCTTCAAAGAAAAGCATATGTACAAGCGAATGCATAAATTACAACTAAAAAGAGTTCTAAAAAATAATGTCAGTTTTTAACTAAATATGCAAAATATAACCTCGTTGCCAAGCGATTCTCATAAAGAAATTAATGTCCTGGAAACGAGGTTGAATTAACTAATATGATCATGAATATAATTAATTTTTGAAGATATAGCAACTTAGACCCCATGTCTTCTAACCCAATATATGAATAATAAATGCTTATTCTTTGAGGATTAGAAATGAATGAATACGAACTTTTTTTGGATAACAAACTGGGTAACATCAAGAGCAAAAGAAACACATAATGATTAAAATACAGTAAAATCTCCTTAATTCGAATCTCTATAATCCAAACAGCTCAAATGATATATATGTATCAAGGGAATGTCATTGTTGTCAAGAAAGTCTCGATAGACTGGAATTAAGAAAAACGTCCCTTCTCCTCTTTCTCACACAGATTATTCTTATCCCATTTTGACTAACCTCCCTAAATTCGAACACCTTGAAAGGTTTCTTGGGGGTTCGAATTATTTATAGAGATTCTACTGTGTACTGTATATAATAATCGTGATCTAATAACCATTCATTTACGATCCAAGTAGGCAAAAGCTTGTTTAAAGTCCGCGGTAAAGACGTTGTTTTCTGCAGACTTTGAACAAGTTTTTACCCACTGGGATGCCACTTGCATCACGTTGCAATTGATTGGTTTCTTCGATACGGAGAAACCAATCAATTTCATTGTGACTCACTGATGCAACACTCTTCCCCGTGTATCTCTAAATCATGCATTATACTGTATAACATCTGTGAAAGTTTTTATAATTTTTACTAAATACAGAACGTGAAGAAATTCACCAAGAAATTCAAAGGTGCGGCATTGAATGTAGGCCGACAAACCGAGCGAAAGTTATATCTATGTATATTATATATATAATACGTAGTATAGCTATAATATATAGTATACAGTATATAGCTGTTTGGGTAAAAAACACCAACCATTTCCATTATTATGTTCGAGTTTTATAAGGGTTTGACCTTTTATGTTGACCCCTCTCCGTTATTAGACCCCCTACAAATAGGCACGGGAGAGTAGTATATATCGTATATATATATAGTATATGATATAGTATATACTGTCACATATATGCTATATATAGTATGTAGCATATATTTAATATATGGGTTATATAGGATATACATAGCATTATAGCATATTATAGCAAACAAATATAACTCCTTTTAAAAACAAAATAATGATTTGTTTTAAAACGCGCCATGAAAACTTAGACTGGTTTATAAAGATATATGTTCAAGACCTTTTTTATATCTATGTTTTCTTTGAATGAATAACATCCTTTTATTAAAAAAATCTTCATCTGTTGTATTGTCGTTATATTTCTAATTCACATTGGGATTCATTAATGTTATAAAAATCAACTTATACTCATGGTGTAATAATTAGTTTTATGGCCCTACATAATATTAATGTTTTTTTCAACAATTGAAGAAAGAAATAGAGATTTGAATTCTTAAAATTTTAAAAATTGTTTTTATAAAAAATATCTCTTATCAGTTTATATCTCCAAAAATTGAAGAGGAAGCTTCCCCAAAATACAAAATGGCTGCCAAAAAAGATTCATGGTCAAAATCTCATGGAAAATTAACATTAGGGTAATAAATTTAACTTCTCAAAAATTTGGCCAGCAATATTGTAATATTGCCTAGAATGCCAAAATTGCCAAGAACGCAAATTGTGCTCTTTTTGCCCGATACTCTGTAATACTGCCTAGAATGCCAAAATTGCCAAGAACGCAAATTGTATTCTTTTTTGCCCGATACCCAAGTGGATCTTGTAAAATTTCTCCTCCAATGCTGGTACCAAATTTCAAAATGGTATCGTTTCCAAGAACATGGTCTACTAAGAAAAGCTTGACGCCGTCAATGCAGTGTGACAGTAATAGCCTATCTAAACTTCGCAGGCTAAAAATTAATTAAGAGTAAAATTAATTAAGTCGATAAGCTTGTAATCAGTAAACGAAATAATCCCAGCGGGCAAAAAATTGTTCAAAGTCCGCAATGAAGACACTAGAACAATGTTGAAAATGTTGTTCTAGCGTCTTTACTGCAGACTTTGAACAAGTTTTTGCCCACTGGGTTAATAACATCTGCAACAAACACAAATTTAAAGGTTCAATTTATGCTACTTTCCAAAGAATAATTGCAGGGGGGTATAAGGTGTCTAAAACAATTTGTCTTGCATACCTATACACAAAAATATAATCTAAATATGAAATAACTTTATTTTTCAATGAGAAAAAGTCATTTGAAAATCAAAAATTTAATTTAAAAAATCCCAAAACAGGGACCTCCCTACAATTCTTGCAAAATAATCCCTGTAAAATTACCCCTGTAACTAAGGTCACATGTTTTGCATTATTTTACTCAAGGAATGGTCTGTAAGGTTTTTTAATTCAAGCCTGAATATAACCCGCAGAGAAGGGTCCTTTGAGCATAGCCTTCAGCTTTTAAGCAGAACACTATACTAAAAAAACACTCCTCCACAGGTGAAGTCCGGCAGTTATATTCAGGCCTGTAGTTTTAAGGTATGCTCAAAATTGTTACTCCTCCACTGAGTTGATTTGCTCTCAATTTGAGTACTGGGTAGCAGATAACATCTCAGAAGACAGAAACTTGTTCAAAGTCTACAGTAAAGATGGTAGAACAATGTTTTCAATGTTATTCTATCATCTTTACTGCTGACATTGAACAATACTGGAATGATTGGATGGAATATAACTTCATCCAACAGTTCAACAACAATTAGTTTAAAAAAATGATAAGAGAGAAGTCAGTCCAGTGGGAAAACACTTGTTCAATACCGCAGTAAAGACGCTACAACAATGTCGTTCGATTTGTTCTGGCGTATTTACTGCTGATTTTGAACAAGTTTTGTACACTGGGAGTGATCTTTTGCGAAGTCTATATTCTCCTCTAGTAATAAATAATTTAATCAACACAGTTATTATAAAATATTTTAAATTTCAATGGATTTTCTCTCGTACAAGCCATCAATCCATGCTTTAATGCATGAAATGAGAGCAAGTAATCGCTGTAGAGGAGTGATTTTTCAGCTTCAGTCTAACAAAGCTATGCTAAAAAATTAGTCCCCTACAATGATTATTTTCTTTTGAGTATCATAAGCTCATTTAACGTCACGTGTTCCATTTCATAACGTGTTCCATTTACTTGATACTGCAAGAAGTAGTTAATGTTTACTGTCATGAGATAATGTATTTTCATATATACTTTTCTATTGGATAATGACACTGTCTTATAACCCATTAATGTATTTTTCAACTAAATTAATCTGAATAATGTAAACGGATCTGCAGCTTCATCCCAAGATCATTGGATGGAATTCAGATTGACTCACATAACAATGTAGAACATCATATCAAGTAGTATCTATTTCATTGTTACGTGGACTCTCTGCAACTAATATTGTTTTTATTTTTGAAGCCAATTGAGCAATTTCGTCATCATCAAATAAACTAGGAGATCCATGGATACTACCGTCATCTACATGAACAATAGTTCTACCAGATGGGGAATGAATAGAACGAGTATAATTAAATGGATCATCACCAACCCCTGTTCTATCGCTATCATTGATAGCTTCTGTTATTTCATTTGGTGAAGAAATAGGAGATTCTTGACATTGTAGCGTTTCCGTATTTAATGAAGAGTTGTGCATTGATTCACTATCATATGTAGGATTATGTAGTGATTCAATATTTTGTGGAGATGTATCTAATTCAATATTTCGCGAAGAGATAGGTAATGATGGCCTAATTTGTGCAGTACCATGTAACGATGCATTGTTCACATCATAATTATCGTTTGTGTTTTCTTCGTCTAGTTCTAGAGGAGGAACAAATACATTAGGCGAATTGTCAACATCATCATTTAACGTTTCAATTACATTAGCATCAGAGGTGATATTTATACCACTAGCACTAGCATTATTAGTATTGTTAGCACTATTTATACTATTTGTTTCTGAATATTCTTGAGGTATCTGATCTGGATGTTCTGGGCAGCATCTATTTCGTTGAAACCAATCATCTAAACATCTAAACATAAAAAAAATCAGAATTGATTTGCAAATAGTTTCTCAAAATATATCAAAACAATTAATTTTATTTAAAAGTTTTTATTCAAAATTTAAGCAGAAGGAAATGATGCCGTCAGAATTTTAAATTTTGTCAAATTTTTCAAAAAAATATGTGTTCTCTTCAGCATTAAATACAAAAAGACTGAGAAAGGCTTTACAATTTCTGTTGATTGATTCTGAGAGGTAAAACATAGCTCTCTGCCGGAGTTTCAAGGAGGAGTATCCTAATCTATAAAAATTGGGTAAAAAATTAAGATCAAAACCCAAATTTTTTGAACAAATCGAAAAAAATCAGCGGAGGAAGATAGATTAGAGAAAATCGGTAAATAAAATCGGAATTTATGGCATGGAACTCAAGTCAGAAGGACAGATTAGTGAAACATGGAAATATGTGATTTTCTTCTCATCAAGCAGTTAGCACTCACAAGACAAAAGTTTGTCTTCTAAACTCCCGTGGCAATTTCACTAGTGTCTATTCATGTTGATAATAGCACATATTTGAAATAGCAATATAACATATTATATTTTAATTTAATCCCCATTTTTTTAATGTATACTGAAATGTTGACAAGAAATAAGTACCTGTGGTTTTCCCCCTCCCGTTCTCTCTTAACCAGACTGCAAGAGATTTTTCAATGAAAGTAATCAATGCAAAATAAAAGATACATAAGCATAACAATTTTATGTGACATCCTTGCATGAGAAACAAACTGTTCAACCTATTCTGTCCAATAAAACAGAGCTGAATTTTTGCAAAAAATAGTGATCTCATATGTCATAACTATCCACTGTTGGCCTTGAAGATGTAATAATAGAAGCCATTTTTTTGAAAACAGAGAGCTACAAAAGAAGAAGACAATTTACAAAGTTGAAAAATGAGCATAAACATTAGATTTAAATTTTTAAAGATCATAGAAAGGGTGGAAAGCAAGATAATGCTAAAGAACTCCCTAAGTGCGAGAAAAGAAACTAGTCAAATAGAAAGAAGGTGACTGTACAGTAACATGACGAGCATTAGCTGAATACCTAGTCTTGTGAATGAAAGATTTTAGAACATTCCTTGTCCCAAGCAAAACTGTCTCTTTCTCTTTTCATTTTGGGTATTGAAACTAATCTCTGTTTCTGTATTATTAATTGACATTTATTTAAGCGATAGCTAGCCTCGTCTAGTCAATAAGGTAACACAGGAACAAAAATATTTTAGGGATAATCTGCTGTGTAGTAAGGTCTAAGAGGACAGACAATCCTACATCATATAGGTCAATAAAATAATATTTTCAAGGTCCTAAATTAACAAACTTGCATTTGATTGGTTAATATTCAAACAATTGTAAGTTTGTTGACATGATTCAATGTTCGAAATAAGAAGAAATTAAAGCCTGAAGCAATGCTGAAAAATCCCTTCTTCACAGTGATTATTTCCTTTTATTTTGAACACTATCATTCATTCTATATGCTTAGTTAACAAAGTGGACGAAATATATTCTTACTTTTTATGATAAATACATAAGCATGGTAGACGTGCTATATGTTCTCCTACAATAGAAATATGATTAAAATATGGGAAGTACAACCATAATGGCGAATCTATTCACATAAATTCTAAATAAAACGTAATTGCTTCATTTAGAATTTGCGCAAACAAATTTGCCTAGTGGAGAAATGCCTAAGTGCCGCTCTTTCATTGTGAATATATACTATTTACCCCCAAATGATTTAGATTTTTCCTGGTAACCACAAAAACAGCTCTCCTGGTGGTGCTTATTGTGGTGACTAGTAAAAATGTCACAAAAGGGGGTTTCGTTTTTGATTTTGTTCAATATATTGTTGATGTTGAATATCACTATTCAAGTGAAATGTTATTTATCCCTTTTCTGTTTCTTTCAAAAGAGAGGAAGATACTCAGTGGACGAAAACTTGTTCAAAATCCACAGTAAAGATGTTTTGGACAAGTTTTTGCTCACTGGGAAGTGCCCACGTAATTTGAAGAAAACATACCAGTAACCATATCATCAAAACATATTATACATTCACCAGCATCAGTATTTAATACATCCTCTAAATAGTGCGCAATAATAAAGTTATTACATTGCATCAAGTTCTACTTTAAGCAGCAAATGCCTCGTTTTCATGTATCATTGTGCGGAGAAGTGGCTTTTAGCTTCAGACTTATATTCAAAATTCACTCTACCACAGTGATTAGGAGCCATCTCCAAAATTCGTTACCAAAAGCAGATATCTTAGCAGCTTTAAAAAAGTAAAATTCAATAATTTT
>JAULBZ010006092.1:0-12709 GCA_032360805.1 Neoturris breviconis
CATTTTGCTAACTCTCCATTTATGACGTCACAAAATCGTAACTCTCCACTTCTTCTAACTCTCCATTTAGCCGTCCCAGTCCTTATTTAGAGCATTTACAATACAGTAGTAGTTAGTTTGTAGAGACAATCATTAATACGTGTTATCCTAGCATGTATGTATAACAGCAAATACAGAAATATGTAATTGTGTGGGTAAGAATAAAACGGCTCTTCCGTGTTCGAAAGGCAAGAAGTCCTGGCAACGAGGTTGCATGTTGTACACAGTCCAGTGGGCCAAAACTTGTGACGATACTAGAAAGATCTTCGAAGTGATTCTGTCAATTCTGTGAAGTCTCGTATTTTTTTATTCTAGGGTCTCACTTTTATTTTTGAGGTCCCACTTGTATGGGTTCCGGGACCATGCCCTTTAAAAAAGGCCATGTTTGCATGGACTGCAAGATTAAAAAGCGACTTAAGAGTGATCTAAAAAGCGTTTTAGAATGAACCCAGTGGGCGTGCAAAAACTTATTCAACGTCTGCAGTAAAGACGCTGGGAAATATTCGACAGATGGACACATGACTAATTGCACGAAAAAAGAAATTTGACCCACGAAAAAAAAATCGGAATAAAGTATACCCACGAGAGGAAAAAAATTGACCCACGAGATAATTGCAGACCCACGATGGCACGAGATCCACGAAATTTAGCAGACTCGTTTTAAGCTAACTACCTTAAGCCTATTAAACACAAAGCGCCATTTTCATCTGGCGATAACTTTTTTGTATTTATGGCATGATATTGAAATTTTGTGACTTTCTCTAACTTTTATTAAGGATTAGAACTATGAAATATATATTTTGGATATTTGCGTTATTTTTCCGGGGGTAACTTAATTCTGAATAAGGAGTAATTATTTTGAAAATACAAAATTTAGTCAATAGTCCCTATTGTTCAACCTCGTTCCCAGGGCTTCTTCTCTCTTGACTTTTAGCGCTATGAGAAGAGGAGAGAAAGAAGGCCCTGGTATCTTATTTATGAAATACACAGTCATTTTAAAATGATCATTTTTAAATGATCGTGTATTTCAGCCTTTACACAGGCATTTGGGAATAGTGACGCAACGGGAATAGTGACAAAGTGAGTTCGAAGCGCATTGTTCTAGCGTCTTTACTGCGGACTTTGAACAAGTTTTTGCCCACGGGGTAGACATGTGAGAATGGACTCATGTGAAGAAATAAACTAAAATATAAATATATTCTCAGCATATAAAATCTTTCAACCTATTTCCAGCTTAAAATCAAGAAAACTGGAAACAAGGTTGCCCATTCTGTACAAGTTAAAAATAAACTCTCTGTTCAACCCAGATGCTTATTGCAGTGAGAATTACAGTAGACGATCTTCCAACCTCGTTCCTAGGGATCCGTACATACTTGCATCCATGAAAACGAAGTTGGCCGATCTGTAGGTTAAATTTTGCACATTGTCAACGCTGTCATTACTTATTTTAAAACATAAGAAATTCCTGTTTTGGCCAAAAAACACCACCCATTTCCATTTATTAGGCACAGGTTTTGTAAGGGTTTGACATAAAAAACACCCCACCTCTTTTAAGAATTTTCAGATTTTATGCAGACCCCCACCCCTGTTATTAGCCCTCCCTACAACTAGGCATTGGCGTTGTTCTGACATCGTGTGCTCACTACCACGCAGTAAAGACACTGCTGAACAAGTTTTTGCCCATTGCGTTCAAGAATGAGTAGTTATTTTCTCATGTTTTGTAAGGACTTGACAACACTCTGTATTCTTTCTTTACACCAACTCGGTAAAACGTTACCTTCAGTGAGTTTCGTAAGTTTTTCTACATCTTGTTCTATACAGTCAACGATAATTTTAATGTCATCCTAAAGACAGAAAATATTGCGGTAAAGATTGATCTCCAGTAGGTGGAAAATTCCGTGCATTCGCACCAGAAGAACACAATCCAAATGATAGAAATTAACGTCATATTTTATCTGACGTCAATTCCAACCAATGAAATGTCTTCTTTTGGCTTTCGCACTAAATATTTCGGAAACCCATCTTAAAAAAACACTACAGTTGCCGCTCTATAAGTGGAACTTTCGCTAAGTAGGACCATTTTCATCGGTCCCTTGGATTTCACCATCAAAATCTTCTGAATTTCTTTCTATAAGTGAAACCCCCTATAACTGGAATTTTTGCTATGTGGAACCGTTTTCTCGGTCCCCAGAAGCAAATTAATGCCCATAAGGGGAACTTTCACAGAAATTTCATTGACTAAGACTTAATGTTTATCCAGAGTAATATTCTCTTGTTAAGAGTTAAATTAACACTTTGATAGTATACAAGTGTAAATCTAGCCTACTGTTATCTTTTTACGGAAGCATTCAAAGTAAATAAAGTTTAAGTATCGCACTTACGCGTGTTTTAACTCCCAATGAACCCCCAATAATGCCAAACACAAATGGGATACCATTTTGACTGATTTATTACCAACTTTTCATAAGTGGAACATCCGATAAGTGGAACTATTTCCCTCAGTCCTTTGAGGTTCCACTTATCGAGCGGCAACTGTATTAATTTTAATAGCATATCGAGTACGTTACGCACACCAAGCAAAACAATGCCGGTGTTGTTCTAGCGTCTTTACTGTTGACCTTGAACAAGTTTTTGCCCACTGGGTTGCGCTTTATGCCCAATGGCTTGCGAGATTTGAGGAAAATGACTTCGGTCATAGCCAGAAAATCCTGTCCTAATCTACGCCATACGAAATCCGAAGCAATCCGGTGCAATACGGTCATCCAGTATTGAACAATGTGTAGTGGAAGGAATTTTCAAAAAATCACTTTTTTCAACCACATATTACCTTGCTCTCATTATAAGCATGTTTTTGCTTTCGTTTACAAGGCAAAAAAGCTAATTTTGTTTGTTTACTTTTATAAATGTCTACTTTGGGCTTACAGACTTCGTATGGTCTTTAATGTCCTCAGGGAATCCACCTCAGTTACATCAGTTAGTGGTTCTTCCTCCCTTTGGTCTGTCAACTAAGTTAACTCACCGCCGGAGATACGTGAAAGCATTGCCCTAACTTGCTCCGGCATGCGGTCAGTTGATGGCTCCTAATGGGCAGAGTACGGTGCATTTAAAGCGCATCGGAGTGGAGTATCGAATCCAGATTCTGCAGCGACCGCACTGGTGGAAACCGAAGGTGCATACCACTACATCATCGCCTCGGAAAAGGAATCAAACACATATTTTTAAACCACTTCAGAATGAAATCTTACAAACCTCCATGTCAATTTTCTGTCTTTTAGCCGTTACCTGAATTGCAAATGAATCATTTAGGGATTGAAATATCAACGTAATGCCTAATGCATGAAGTAAAGAATAACAACAGGGTGGCAAGACAATAACAAAAGACAAGGGGAAGAGTGCTGAATCAACCTTGCAATTGATCGGTTTTTTCGTAGATTAATTTTTCTCAAATTTAGGACTTATACATCGCACTGATATTCAAACAAATACCGAAAAAACCCGAAGTAATCGAGAAAGCTGATCGGTTAAACTCTTTGTTTATGTTTTTGCAAACCGAGACTCACAACGAAAAATAAGACATTTGTGCATAGACCAAGCGAAACAAGCAAAGGTCTAGATCGTAGACTAGATTTGTCATGCATCCAAAAGATAATCGAATGTAAACAAACATTTTCAAACCTTTTCACGTCGGAATAAATTTTCGTTTCTTAAGAATTAAAATTTTTAAATTGCCATAACATATCACCCAATTAAGCAAACAATTTCATGTTATATATATATATATATAAATATTTTTTAAAAAAATTCATCATTTTTCAAAAAAAAGTTAAGTTAAGAATAACAACAGGGTGGCAAGACAATAACAAAAGACAAGGAGAAGAGTGCTGAATCAACCTTGCAATTGATTGGTTTTTTCGTAGATTAATCTTTCTCAAATTTAGGACTAATCTAGCCTACGATCTAGACCTTTTTTTAAAAAAAAATTCTTCTTTTTTTACCACCCAAACAAATACCTCAATTAGGTACCCAACGTTTCAATCAGACTCCCTTTATAGTTTGTTGATAAATGACTTTCCCTAAACAGTCTCTTCCTCTTCTACTTTAAAGATCAGTAGGTGGATATTACGACATGCTCCAAGGTTGAACATTGTAAATATATTGAAAGTTAAAAGATTTTACAGATAAGGGACCATCTCAAAATTTCGCTTTAAAACCAACTATTTTGTTAGGGTTAAATTAACTAAAATTGACAAAATTCAACAATCAAAGGTATGGTATTGAAAGTAGCCCACCAAACCAAGTGAAAGTTAAACTTAGCACACAAATATGATTTGCATACACACATTATACAGTGTTTGAAATAAACACCCAAATTTTACACGGCATTAGGATTTCATGTCCTTATAAAGTTGATAAAGTTTCAGGTCAAATAAACAATTGGACACAATTATCAACGTAAAACTGTATCAAATCACTGTGGAAGAAAAATTATTCGAAGTCTAAATATAATTCTGGTCAAATTCTTATAAACATTTCTAAGTAAAAAAAATAAATCAAAAGTTGATCATTTTGGTGGATATAGCTAAATCCAATTTTCGAAAATTTTCTAAGTCTCTACATTTGAAAACATCCCCTTTTCGCCTATACTAGGTCAAAGATTGACAAAATCGAAAAGAATTTGGCCAGCGGTCTCATAATATTGCTTAGAATGTCAGGACAGTACAACGTAATTACCCTTTTTGCCCAAAACTCGGGACCGAGTGAACGAATTTCAGCCAAAAACGACTAACTGCTTGTAGAGTTATTATTTTCTGATCAAGCATTTGCAGAGAGAACGTATTTTCCGAAGTAAATGTTCAGCCGTAACAACTTCAATTTCGAACTCATACACTTCGAATTGGTGCATTTTTGCCCAATGCGGATAAAAGGACCACAATCTTATTTGAAGAAAAATGTCAATGCAATGTCTCCTTTTGGCTTTCACACGGAATTTTCCGCTCAAGAGAAATCAACGTTAAGAAAAGAAACACAATCCTAGAGCGGCCCCCATGATCAACCAAAGTCGAAACAACGTTGAGGGCATTTCTTTTGTTGTTGTTGCTGAAATAAGAGCAAGTGATTGCTGTGAAAGAGTGATTTTTTAGCATTGCTTTAGGCAGCCTGAAATAACACTCAAAAATATTTCTTCCGCAGCAATTATTTGATCTTATTTTGACCCTAACGTATTTAATAGAAACCAACTTACATTACTGATTTCATCATCATGTTTAACTTCTGCAGTTTTGTTGTAAATATATAATCCAAGCAAATCTTTACGTAAGTCAGTCTGACAAACAACCTAAAAACAAACAAACAACCCAAACCTGAATATAACTGTCGGACATCACCTTTGGAGAAGTGTTTTTAGAGTATAGTGTTGAACTTTTATACTCAAAAAACAGGTGATGTCCAGTAGTTAGAATCTACAAAGAACATACAGTACTTGAAATAAGAAGATGATTACTGTAGAGGAGCTACAAAGCTTGAAGCTATGCTCAAAAACCAAAGCGACGGTATTTAAAGCAGCCCACCAAACCGAGCAAAAGTTTAACCTTGCACACGGAAATGATTCACATACATTATACTATGCATACACTATAAGAATGCGATAGTGTTCCTATATTGTCATGGCGATGTATTAATTTTATGCCTTAAAAATTAAAGAATATTCTGCACGTATATTATATAGACTATATGTAAAAAGGCTACGTGTATATAGGCTGCATGTATACAGGCTATATACATTACATTTCTCTGTAATCACCGTTGGTTCCAATTAGCTTTTAATAACATAAAGATTGATTTCTATTAACAATAAACAATAAAAAGATCCGCCAATACTCTTTCCATAAACTTATCCGAGTCAAAGCCGATTTTTCAAGATCAGCTTGATTAATTGTAGCGTGTAAACGTAGCTGCAGCCTTCATACATTAGACTCATAGAATTCACATATCCTAGACTTTCTATATATTATATTTAATTGGAACTTGAACTCACGGAGCTATTTATTTTATTTAGGATCTATACTACAGTTGTCAAAGTAAGAGCAAATTATCACTGCGGAGGAGTGACTTTTGAGCACAGCAGCATTACTTTAAGCTATGCTCAAAAAGTCCTCCTCGTGATTATTTGCTTTTCAATCACTGTATAGAACATACTGCATTACACAACCCACATACAGAGTTGAGAAATGTACCCTTTACCCTATATATACATACATAGTTGAAAAACGCACCCTTTACCCAATATGCTGGGAGGGACTGATTCCCCCCCTCCCCTTCGCTTCCCACTTACCACATTTTTATAGTAACTTCCGAACCACAAAAGCGATGATGCTGAAACTTATCTAGTTTTAATATAAATCTATTTACACATACTGACAAAAGTTGAACACCATACCTCAAAAGATATGGATCATAACCTGATTCATCTCGATCCTATTAGTCGTTCAAAAGTTACGGAGGGGGGGGGGTGGCAGCTTTAAGCCCAGCATATATAGGGTCAAGGTCACTTTCAACCAATGTAATGGCTTCGTTGAGAATTTGCGCCAACGAATTCGCCTAGTGGAGATCCGCCTTTAAACATGTTTGCAGATGATAATAGTGCTTACTTCGATCCATAAAAAAAAGCAAAATAAAAAGATAAACCTTTTTTAGATATTTGGCAAATTCTTTCTTTTTCATTGAAGGAAGAAAAGTAGAAAGTGCTGTTGCGTACACTGTCACCTAAAAATATATAACAATTAACAGTTACTTTTTTGTACTTTATTTTGTATTTTATTCAGTGAGAATACACCTTTTTTTTCTTTTATATAAAACCTATAAGCATAATGACTCTGAAATTTCTCTGAAGATTGAGCATATTTACAAGACTCCCGTGCCTCTGTGAGTGAAATAATGTAACCTATGAACTTAAACAAACAATAAAATAAAACAGAATTATACAGTTATAAATACAGCTTCAATGCAGCGATTATTTGCTCTTATTTCGACCACTGCCACTGCAAAATATGTATGACCCTTGTATGACCCAGTGAGCCAAAAAATGTTCAAACTTCGTAGTAAAGACGACGCTAGAATAACATTGTTATAGCGTCTTTACTGCTGACTTTGAACATGTTTTTTGCACACTGGTGATGATCCTGCAGACGTGCTACTCAAAGTTACGCATTGTGTTAAAGCAAATTTGCAACAAAGAGTGTTATATCAACGATAATATCCCTTACCTCAGCAAATTCTTTTAATGTATTCATAGCAGACAATTCAACCATCCATCCACAACTTGTTAGTAAATGTTGAAACATTGATGAGATATCCGATAAACAAGATTGCTAATATGAAATAAATAGAATGCCAAATAGTTCATCAACTGAATTTGAGAACAACCCAAAAGGCCCCTCTTACATTACCTTCTATCATTAGGGTAGCAGAGGGTGATACCTTCACATCCATATCATGTTGACTACTCACCCAACGCATTCTGGTAGTCATTTTACTGAACACGTATTGAGTAATTGAACCTGGGACATCCGAAGATATTGGGATGTATTAACCACTATATTTTAGGAGGGTCAAGGCTTGTTTTCCTTTTTAGTAAGACAAGAAGACCACGGTCTAAGGTAGCCTTTACATAAACACCTAAACGACCTTTCGTTTGAATAGTTCTTCATACCGAAGAAACCAATAAACTGCAAACTCGTTTAGGGTGAATATCATTTAGGGAACCACATGTAAAGGCTGAATCAATTGCAAGCTTGATGAACAAATTCTCATGAACTGATTTTTGACTCTACGTACAGATCCTCACACGAGACATTAACTGTATCAATACAACATATTATAGGGAAAAGGCAGTTTGAGGGTGTGCGCCTAATTTCTATTGTTCTATATACCTTTCCACCAGCGAGTTTGAAAAAGTATTTACTTTATGCTTAAGAACAAATTACAAAAGTTCTAGTATGTCATTACGGTGGATTTTGAACAAGTTTTTGCCCATTGGGAAATGTTTTTCTGTATTGCTTCTAGGCTAGATTTTAAAATCTTCAATACTTCCAAGTCAGGTTTTCACGAGTACTGCCGTTGGATACTCACATTCTGCATGAAATGATGACGTATGCAAATTTTTATTACATTTTCGGATAGTAGAGAGCCTGGGGTACCAAGTTTCAAGTAAAATGGAGCAATAGTTCGAAAGTTATTGGGGTGTGGTACATTGTACCCCCGGTTATTAGCCCCCGAAAAGCCCGGGTCTCATAGGGCTAATGAAGCTTATCTGCAAAATAAAATAAAATGCAAAGGTTTGTCCCATGCAAAGATTTCTACTCGCAAATATTTCCCCAATTAAAGTACTCAAAACAGTCCCACATAGTTGACAATTACTTTCTAAGCACACTATGAAGTTACTTCATGACTATTGACAGCTTATTCCAGGAAAAAATCATGTTATTAAAACAAGAAAGAAAATTATGTGATCCGACACGCATAGACAAATGCATTTATACTAAAACCTTTCCATCTGGTCATATTTAAAATCCTTACAGGAGTAATACAATTACTATCAAAATGTTCTTTTTTTTCTTGTTCTGGGGGTAGCTTGGCACCTATAATAAAAATAAGGCTTTACAAAAACACCAATAGACATCTAAGATTTTGACTTTAGACACTACCTCATTGAACTTTAATAGAGGCTTATTATTTTTTACTGCAATGTTCCTGTAACTTAGTGCTTGAAATAATAACAAACAAGATTTGTGGATGGGAGTGATTTTTGACCTTGCTAAGCCTGAAGCAATAATGAAAAATCTCTCCTCCACAGTAATTATTTGCTTTCATTTCAAACGCTGGATTTACTCTAAGCATACAACTTCAGAGGGTAAACCAAGAGTATATGCTGGATAGAAACATTATAACATGCTACTGTGCTACAGTGTTCGAAATAAGAGCAAATAATCACTGTGGAGGAATGATTATTGTGCATTGCCTCAGGCTAGAAAGCCTGAAATAATGCTCAAAAATCTCTTCTCCACAGTGATTATGCGTTCTTATTTTGAACACAGGATCCAAACCTTTTTCTCTAAGTGTCTGTTTGATATTAAATATGATTTCTCTTGATTCTCTGAAAAACAAAGGATATATCAATGAACTTGCAATTAGCAATGGTAAAAGTAAGGGGCCTTCGACAATCGATTTTCTTATTTTATAGTGGCTTTAGGCCGTTTAGGGGGGAAAGGGGTCTAACTGGGAGCTGTTAAAAATTTGAAAAAAAGTATGAAAATCTCTCTAAACACATATCGCATCTTTTCGCATTCATTTTTCATTGAAAAATAACAAAAAAGCATTTAGCGCCCGTCTAACCATATTTGTTTTCATTATTTCAAACATTTACAGACCAGATTGCTCCTCAGACCAGAAATATGTCTTACAAGAACGTTACCGTGATAATTTGCAGACCACAAAGAACTTGTAAAGAAATCTGGTCTTGGTCTGGTCTTGCACTCCGAGAGAGAAAAGTTCTCCTCTTAAATTTTTTCTATGGCCGTTAAGGAGGGGGAGGGGTATAAGCCTTAATGACCTAAAGCTGTTAAAATATATGGAAATCGATTGTTGACAGTCCCTAACATAGTTGTCTAAGTAAGTTTAAATATAATCACTGTGACAGAGGAAAATTTTAACCGAGTTTTAGACTTTGTAGCCTGGAGTTTGTTAAAAAATCATTCCTCTGCCACAGTGATTATTTGCTTTTATTTTAACCACTGGCATTGTAAAGTCATATCAAATAAATTACAGGGGTTAATACAGCCTATTTTTGATAGCGTTGACCGCAATTGGGCGTGTCTGGGCAAAAATTAAAACTTGGAAAAACTTAGAAAATAAACCTCAATTTGATAGGGGATAGTAAAAATAACATTAAACAAAGATAAATGGCCCTAGATAAGGCATCAAATGATCAATATTTACTCAGATTAGTATTGAATTTGAGCGCCCAAATTAAGTATTTGATAGAAAAAGCTACCCAAATTCACTTTCTGTATTAGCCCCTGAATTAGGATACAGTATCAACACAACACAAGAATAAATAATCACTATGGAGGAGCTACGAATCTACAAAGCCTAATGATATATGCAAAAATCCAGTGATTATTTTTAGGTACTTCCTATTTCTGTATTTCCATCCCACTTCTTCCTTCACAACAAAATAATCAAATACTAAGGCGATTTTGTATCATTTGAAATGTAAAAAAAGCTATGATATGGACATAATTAAAATACAATATTTATTTATAAAGATACCTAGATTCTTTTGCAGCCCTGAATCTTCGTGATCGCTGTTGATTCATTTTAGCTCTTGGAGCCTAAAATAACGAGTAGACGAGTAGTAGTAGTGTTATGCGGCATAACCACGATACTGTGTCTTTGATAAGATGATGATTCCACTTAACAGGTGGAAATGTAATGTTCAATGTTACAAAAGTAACATTAAAAGCAAAACAAAAACAGAAAAATCAGTTTCTTTATAATGCTGAAAGCAATCAATCAATACGAGTTTAAACCCCCCTCCCCTCCTCCCCAAATAAATATCCCCTAAAACATTGAAAAATTTAATAAAACCCCCTCTTTTTAACATCCTCCCTAAAAGGCATCCTCCTTAAAAGGGGTTTAATAAAACCCCCTCTTTTTAACATCCTCCCTAAAAGGCATCTCCCTTAAAAGGGGTATTTATTAAAAAAAAAATCATTTTCATTTTGTATTTTTTAATTAACTTTAATTAACTATTTTAAACGCCCCCTCCAATAAATTTAATTAGCACCCAGGCAGGCCCTATTTTAGGCAAAAAGTGAGTCCGGATATCTCCTGCTGCTTTGACATTAAAAAGAACCATGAGGGTAAAACTATTATTTGCGAGGAGAGATTATTGAGCATAGCAACATAGCTTGATCTATGCCACAGAACCTGAAGCCATGCTAAATAAATTCCTTCTCCACAGTTATCTTCATAAACTTACCACACCATCGATTGCCATATACAGCAATCTTCTTGGACGGACAATAGAAAATATTCTAAATCAGAAATAGAAAGATATTATTCAGTGTTCAAAATAAGAGTAAATAATCACTGTGAAGGAATTTTTGAGCACTGTTTCAGACTTTCTAAACTGAAGCTATGCTCAAATATCCCTCCTCCACAGTGATTATTTGCTATTATTTCAACCACTAAACATATTTGCAAATCAAGTGTAAACATACTGCCAGACATGTGGTGCAGTTTGTTTAAAAATTATCCATCAGTAATATTCAGGCTGGTTATTATATTTATACTGGGTGGTCACATATATACCTTTTGGCAGAATAACCCCCACCTTATCTTGAGAACCAAACATGCTGAATACTTGAAATTTTGCATGGACATAGGTCTCCTAATTTGCTTTCCAAAAACATATATGCTTGGGAATGAATGTGAGCTCCATTGTCTTTTCAAAATACTCATTGTCTTTTTGCGATAATTGCGTAATTAGCAGGAAGTCAAGGAAAATCAATTTATAACGAAAAAAAGTTGTTATTTGAACTCTAAGAGTAAAAAACTATGTACAGACATTGATTTCTGTGTAATTTATAGCAAATTTGCAAAAGAAAGTGGTCAAAAACAAGGTACATGTACCTGAGAATTTCCTCATAATTCACATTCCGCATAATTTATTAGGATTTCTTTTCGATAAAAATTAAATATCAAAAGTCCTAAAGTTTCAGCTGCATAGCATAAACCGTTCTGGAGATATAAAAAGATTTCCGGCAGGGGTGGGCATTTTTGCCTTCCCGGTTAAACTAGGGTTAATACCTGCAGGCACTATTGTTTAGTCTGGTAAATACACTAACTACTATTGTATGGCAAAAATCTTAATAATTTAGGAGTGATTTTTGAGCATTGCTTCAGGCTTTCTAATCTGAAGCAATGCTCAAACATTACTCCTCCACAGAGATTATTTTTTCTTATTTCCAACATTGATTACCTGTCGATATATTCAAATATGTTAACCATCATTTCAGCTTCATTCTTTGGTGCAGGTCTATATAAATAAAATTATATGCTCAATAATCTTTTCTTATTATACTAGTTCAGTGTTTGAAATAAGAGCAAATAATCAGTGTGGAGGAGTGAATTGTGAGCATTGCGTCAGATTGTACAACCTGAAGCAATGCTCAAAAATCCCTCCTCCACAGTGATTATTTGCTACTTGATAGTAAATACAAACAGATCAGTGGTCAAAATAAGAACAAGTTATCATTATGGCAGAGTGATATTTGAGTATGATATGCTTAAAAATCCCTCCTTCACGCTGATTATTCATACTTATTGCAACCACTATGGATAAAAACAATAATTTACTTGTTTTCGGGATGTGAGCATGGATGAATAATGCCATTCATATCAAGATATAGATTATCAAATTCATAATCATTTGGATTTGGTAAGCTGGTATCAACTGGTACTTTTGTGTCTCCAACATCTTTAGGCTACAAGACATGGTAAAACATGGCAAAATATATAGAAACATTAGGGATCATCTCCAAAATTCGTTACCAGGGGAAGAGTGTTGAATCAATGATCTTGCGATTGATTGGTTTCTTCGTCCCGAAGA
>JAULBZ010006093.1:0-12708 GCA_032360805.1 Neoturris breviconis
GGCGCTTATTAAAGAGGGGCGCTTATATAATAATTTTCGTATCAAAGGGGGCGCTTATTGGAGAGGGGCGCTTATTGGAGAGGGGCGCTTATTATAGGGAGGTCGCTTATTACAGTAAATACGGTAGGTCCAAATTATTGAAAAAATAATTGAAAAAAATTAAGCATTTTATGTTGTTGTTGTTGTTGGTATCACGAATCCATAATAGCACAATAACTCTGAAATCATACATGAGAAATATACTGTAACAAGAACAAAGCGTAACAGAGCGCTTTCATGAGTCTGCAGTTTACATAGCTAATTATTTTATAGTGACCAGCATTGGGCACTGACCCGTGACCTGCAAAAAAGTAAACCACTGCCTGGGAAAGACCATTTTCTCTAAGTAGTGCAAAATCGAAAATTTTCCAACTTGCCACAAATCATGGTTATGTCACTAAACTAATCACTCACATTTTAGCCTGGCTACAGATATAGCATACTACATACTACTAGTCCGGATGAAACCAAATTGATTCTCTTATTTCTATCCTTTCCTAGTTTGTTCTTCAAGAAACAGGTGTCCATGGATGGCCGCCTCTTCTGACACTTTTTGTTCTTGCAAGATCATATATCCCATATCGTGTCGAGTTTCTCCAAACTGCTTGAGGGAAAAGCAATACATCAAGACAAAATAATATTAATCAAGACAGTAAATATAGATGTAATTGATGCTTTATATGATCTTGCAAGAACAAAAAGTGTCAGAAGAGGCGGCCATCCATGGACACCTGTTTCTTGAAGAACAAACCGATACCAAGTGTAACAGCGATGGACCCCTTACGTACAGTTTGACTTCATTAGACTAAACCACACCATTAAGATGATAAGCACCAAATCCATTCTCACCACAAAGACCGAATCTTTAAAATTTTATTTGAAGCCATTTTTTCCCAACTGACTGGGCGGAGCGAGAGAGACCAGACGACACACACAGCATCAGCAGCATATGTGCAGCAGCAGTTCATTTTTCCAGTCAGAGCTTCTCAAAAACAGATCGATTTCCCAATCGAAGAGATATCAGCTCAGAACAGCTTATTTTTCCAGAAGAGGAATAATAGAGCAAGAATGAACAGGTCAAATCTCCAAATCTCCAGCTGTACCTGGTTTTCACTGTCTTTTTCCTGAAGGTAAAACAATTTTCAAGAACCCCTTCGTCGGCTGCTTTTGTATGCCGCAGCAAAATGTGAGGCCGCGGTATAAGAGAACCTAAAAAGCAAAATCATACTTATCTTAACATTAAAACACACACAATTTTACTTTCCGTTAGCCAAAATGAAAATGGTTAAAAATGAAAGCGATTCATAGTCACAAGACAGTTTTATATAATAAATCTTGTTGCTGAATCGAACAACGCTGGGTACTAGGACTTACTAGGACTGTACTACTGTTCGTTCAACCCGATAACATCCCCGATAACCGATAAGACAACAATAGAACAACGAATCGGCTACAAGATTTAACTACACGCGACAGCGCTACTTATCTGCCATCATTAAAAAGGGGTCACATTTACTTGCATATATATTGAAATTTCCCCTACTAATCATAACATAAAGGTTTGACCACAATGAGTAAGTAATGGTGATTTCAAACTCCTACCTCAATTGGGGACAATTTTTGGGGTTGTCGGAAAAGTGAGACCCTGCCCGGGGGTCGGTTTTTGTTGACTTCCTGCTTCTGACTCTGGGCTTTACTTTTTGGGTTTCTAGGTTGCCCAAAAATTGCAGAATTTCTAGCTAGCTAGCTAGAGTTTTTCCAAAAATATAAAATATAGAGGAAATTCTGGAGGGAGAAACGTGGGGACAATTATTAGAGCAAGATAGATATAAATAAAGGAATTCAGATCGTTCCACCAAAGTAGTGACATCAGGTATAATTACACATACCAGATAGGCCTTGCGTGTTCACACTCTATTCTTCTCATCTATCTGATATAGTATTAATATTAGTATAGCTAGCTAATACTCGTGGAATGATTTATTTCGTTTGTCACAAGTTGGCATATACTCTATCTAAAGAGTTTTCGATTAGGTGTTCACACTTGAAACGGAATGAAATCGTTCTGAAATAGTGGTCATTATATTTTTGGACAAACTGCAATTAATTTTCACGAAAAAACCTTCCCTTTTTTGTTGTTGTTGGATGTTTTTTTGTGTACAGTCATATGCATTAGATATCACTTGTAGAGGAGTGTTTTTTGAGTATACTGTAGTGTTTTTAGCTTAAAGCTACGCAGTATACTAAAAAAACCACCTCCACGGCGGTGTGGCAGCTACATATATTCAGGCTTACCATGCATGAGAGTGGGATATGAACACAAAATGAACCCGTTGTCCCCATTTTAAGAATTTTTGGATTTTTTTGCAGACCCCCATTCCTCTCTCTTTTGCAGACTCCTTCCCTCCCTCTTGATCTCTCAAAAAATTATGGATGCTCTTGGATAAAGGAAATGCATGTGTAGTGTTTATCGATCTTCAAAAGGCCTTTAATACTGTTGATCATGAAATTTTGCTTAAAAAACTTTTCCACTATGGAATTTGTGGTACCCCACTCTCTCTATCCTATTTAATAGGACGCCACCAATTTGTATCTCTCAATGGAGCTAGGTCAGCTAATAATCTAATCAAATATTCCTTGGTACATTACTTTGCTGATGACGCCAATCTCTTACACTTCAGTAAATCTTTGAAACAACTGGCCAAACAAATGAATTTAGACCTCAGGCTACTCTGCCATTGGCTCAGTGCCAATAAAATCTCTTTCAATTCTAGTAAGACTGAGTACATTGTTTTTAAACATACACTGAAACCTCTTTTGCTTTTTATCAATGGTAAAAGGCTTATACCTAGTGATTGTATTAAATATCTCGGTGTTCTAATATATTCTGATTTAAGCTGGAAATCTCAGATCAATAATACTGTTGCCAAGCTCAGAAGGGCTAATGGAGCTCAGCTAAACTTTGCCACATTTAGCCTCAAAATGCTCTTATCCTGGTTTACTGTTATTTTTCATTCTCACTTGCAATACTTACTGTTTTGCAAAATTTTGCTATCAGACTCATGTTTTTTGAATCTCGAAGAGCATCATCCAGTAACCTGTATGGTAATCTAGAGATTCTTAAATTCTCTGATATTTTCCAATGTCAGAATATTCTGTATCTCATGTTAAAATGCCTGCTTCTGTCCATAATTCATTTGCGGTTGACTTCACATATGCTCAAGGCACTCGTGCAGAAAAGGTTGGCTTGTTCAATCTCCCTACGGCAATACTGTTTGTTTTGGTAAAAATTCAATTAGATTTAATGCCATTTTTAATTCCTGGAATAAGATACAGTCATCAATGACTAGAAAATTTGTTTCCACTTTAATCTTAGAAGTGATCTGAAAAAATATTTTGTTTCCTCTTACTAATCCTCTTTAAATTGTCAGATTTGACCACTGTTTCTCACATGGTTTGTTTATTTTTTGGCCCACTATGTTTGTGTTGTTTTATGCGTCCTGTATCATATCTATCTGTTATTAGACCCCCTACAATTAGGCATAAGAGAATTGTCTTTACTTGTGAAACCATGCTTGGTATTTACATACCCTGGAATGCGATTGAGATTTTTAGTATATTGACTATGGTAATCCCTGTACATTTAACAAATTAAATAAGTTGTACCAATTATGCAGATCCTTAATGTAAACTTTTAAAAGCCTGTTAAAGGAAATCTGAAATTCATAATTTGAATTCACCACCAATGTAAACAAACCGTCGTTCGGCATAATATAATGTGGTTAAGTACCATGAAGAACGTTGAATAATACTATTGTGAAAATCAAATGTGCACAATACCGAACGGTTCAAGATTATCAAACAAACTAAAAGCAGTTGTTTAAAAGAATTTCAAATTTCATTTAATGTTCTATTGGAATCCCACATGCGTTGAATCAAAGAAGGATAACGTTTGAACACTGTTAGACTTTGTTTTCTCCCAACACATACTTAGGGATCATCTCCAGAATTTGTTCCCAGGGGAAGAGTGCTGAATCAACGATTTTTCGTACCGAAGAAACCAATCAACTGCAAGCTCGTTGACACACACTTGACTTTTTAACGAATTATAGAGATTGGTATTATTAAGTCTATACTTATTCTTTTAGCGTAAAAGCTGTCACCATGACAATAAAAACTATACTTTGGTTCACATTTGGTGGTACCTTTTCTGCATTATATGCGAACAAAATTAGAGGACATCATTTCCTTAGAAGTAAGTTCCAATCAAACTTGATTACAAGTGTCATACTGTAGGCAGCCTTTATGGACCACTATATGAGTTTTACCCTAAGCGATCTTGCATTTGATTGGTTTCTTTGTACCAAAGAAACCAATCAATTGCAAGCTCGTTTAGGATAAAACTCATATATGGGTCGTAGTGGGCAAAAGCTTGTTCAAAGACCATAGTAAAGATGCTAGAACAGCGTTTTCTATGCTGTTCTAGCATCTTTACTGCAAAGTTTGAAAAAGTTTTTGCGCACTGGGTTACGAACTTGTCCAGTTATTGCAATTTATATAGAAGAGTTAATGATCACAATAGATTTCATGCTTCATGTTTTTCTTTGCTCACTGTTTTATTTTTAATGGAGCTAAACAACAAAGTTTAGCTCATGTTAATTGTTGTAACTGCAGTATTCTAGCATGGACATTGGTCTTCTTAATTCTGCATATGTTCAGCATAGTATTAACCCTACTAGGTTATCCTGAGCAATGCTTATTAATCTATGGCATGTTGAAGTATTGTCTTATGTGTCTCACTCATTAGATATATTTCTCTGAGGTACGTAGTCATGACAAGACATTGCTCAAAACCGCTTTGCCTTGATTACTAAGGTGTGCCTGAATACGTAACACAATACTTGTATCCTTACTTCTGACTATACCTAGTTAAAGAAACATCTCTGATAATTTTGATACTTACTACAGTATCTTGCATGTATAAATTTTTGTCAATTATATATGCGTTAATAGTCATCATTTTTTCTTTACAGAACCGCAATTTAATCTACTTGCAACGGCTATTGGTTTTGCTATTGGGTATAAGATGCATCTAATCGAAGAAAATTTTGAGGAACTGGTTCATAGATCTAAGCTTGAAAATCCTCTTAATAATATATATCCTAGGGAATCACTCTTGGCATACCAAACAATGATACGAAGAAAACAAGCACAAGAAACTGTTGGTGATAGCGATGACGAAAGTATGTTTTAGGTTTTCATATTTTCAGAGTGACAAAAGAGGGCCACTTGCAGATGTTAAGGCTTATTTTCCTACAACCGCCTAAAAACAAAGAAAAACAATTGACCGTTGCAATGGAATAGCCCTTAACAAATAGTCTGAGCAGATTTTAATAAGAGCAAGTAGTCACTGTGGATGAGTGATTTTTGAAAAAATATCTCAAAGAATTCTTCTCAAAAATCCCTTCTCTACACTGATTATTATTTATTTACCTTATTCTCTTTGGCATTATTATTATGGTCGTTCAGTTTCTTCACTCAGTGCAAGCAGAGATCCCCTTCCCCCTACCGGTGCAAATGGATGACACCCTATTAAGCCGAGGCTTTTTAGTCATCCCCACTATAATTTGTTAGATGCTGTAATGATGTAATGTCTATCCAAAAAAAGTCAAAAAGTTAGTTTTTGATAACAGCTTTAATGACATAACTTTTTTCAAGCACAAAGAAGAATTAAAAAGATTTTATAGAAGCCGTTTATAGAAGTTATTCATTTAGAAGTTATTTATTCTGGCAAAATATGCGATTGTCCTCTTCACATGAAAGTTAATTTCTACAAAATATATTTTATACCCACTCATTCGCGAAAGTTAATTCCCGTGAAACACTACATGGAATATTCTAGAATGTCAGTGCAAGGGGTCTGCAAGAGAGAGAATGGACACTTTTTCATGGCACGTTGCTAAAATATAGCTATCAGTGTTTTGCTGTAAAAAAGGAAATTTTTCTCATAAAGGGGCAGGGACAGAAAGCCTTTTTTTACTTAGATTAGGGTCTGTATGAGAGTAGGGTTAATACACTGAACAATTGAGCATTTTAGTTTAAACATTCATTTTTAGGCTTTGATATATCTGAAGAAAATGAAGATGATGAAGAATGATTGTTTTTTGTTGATTTGTACTATATATTATATTTGTTAATGTAGAAAAAATTATTTGTACAGAAGTTACTGTTTTGTTATCTTTATCAAATTGCTGCTCAATAAGCCTGAATATAATGGCCAGACATAGTATAGTGTTCAACTCAAAAAACACTCCTCCACAGGTGATGTCCGGCAGTTATAATAATCAGGCTTGGTATACACTGTACTAAAAAAGCACTCCTTCCCAGATGATGTCCGGCAGTTATATTCAGACTTGCTGATATAAGAGTAAATAATCACTTATGTGGAGGAGTGATTTACAAAATCCGCCCTTTGAAATTGATTTTCAGCATTAAAAATCTAAAACCTATATACTCAAAAACACTTCACCACAGGTGATGTTCGACAGTTATATTCAGGCTTGAATTGAATTTAATAATGTGGAATTAAGTCAATGCAGTATCAAACCTGTAGATATCGGCTATAACCTGTGGAAGAGTGTTTTTTTAGTATACTTATCAACGGCAAAGCTGAAAACTATAATCTGAAACACTCCCGCACAGGTGATATCTTACACCTATGAAGGAGAGTGTTATGTTAACTAGCAATTGGTTAGTTTTTTTGGCATCGTTCCCAGCCGACAAAAACCTGTTCAAAGTCAGCAAAATAACGTTATTTTGCCGACTTTGAACAGGTTTTTGCCGGCTGGGTTGTCCCTGCTCTTCTCTGCAAATATTCGGTTGCACGAATTCTAAATGAAGCCATTACAATGGTTGATAGTGATGTATGTCACATGTCAGGTGACTCTCAACCAATGTAATTGGCGGAAATCTGCCTTTAGAGCCACGTATTACACCTAACAATTTAATTCGCATGCTTTTTGTTATTTATTTTTGTATCATTTAATATATCTTCACCAGTAAGTGTTTGCAATCATACAGTAATCCGAGGGAACTTTGTAATATTCTTATTGAGTGATGATGAACGCTTATTTTTGATTGATTTGATAGCTTCTGGTAGATCAATTTCTAAGTGTTTGCAATCTACTTGTCAGTGATACAGTACTTTTATTATTAATCCGAGGGAATTTTGTAATATTCTTATTGAGTGGTGATGAACGCTTATTTTTGATTGATTTGATAGCTTCTGGTAGATCAATTTCTAAGTGTTTGCAGTCTACTTGTCAGCGATACAGTACTTTTATTATCAATCCGAGGGAACTTTGTAATATTCTTATTCTGTGGTGATGAACGCTTATTTTTGATCGATTTGATAGCTTCTGGTAGATCAATTTCTGCATTACTAGCTGCTAGACGAATCTCTTTTTCAATTTGATTACATTTTGTTTTTGTAGGTTTCGAACTTGAGAGTGAGTGTATTGGTTCGTGTGTTAAGCTATGTTTCTTCGTGTTCAGTTCATTTGCTTTGCTTTTCTGTCCTGTATTATCAAAGAGCTCAACCAATTTCTCTCGTTGAATAGCAACTTCATTCCAAGGGCTTCTTGTCCGAAGCCCTGGGAACGAAGTTGATTGAATTGTTGAACTTCCTTGGGATGTTCCTTTGTTTTCTATAAATACTTTAATTTCTTTCAATGGCAATAATCTCTTTGGTTTAATGTTGTGTTCGCTAACAAACTCGTTATCAGCCATGGCAGTAATCTTTATATTAGCAATGACATCTGTTGACTTGCCACTGAAAGAATGCATGTCGTATTTAACTATTGGGGAACATCTAACGCCGTTAGGAGTGTGAACATCCGAGTTATCATTACGCTGGTGTAACTTGGGTAAAAATGAAATATCCAAGTCTTCGTCTTTTTCTTGAAGATGTGATGGTAATCGAATATAGTGGCATTTAGCCAATTCTGACTCTTTGAGAGGTACCATTTCTAATTAACCTAGAACGGATGAGTACAGTCCAAAAAAACTTTAATCGACGATGTTAAGTGAACTGTTTGATAACAGCTTTTATGTCAGAGATGTGCTTAAATAGATATGGATTTGGATGTTTTCTCACTTTTTTTTCGGATAACAATATATTGACAATAAATATTTTGAAATAAACAATAAATTTTAAAGTTAAAAGAAGCTATTAAGTTTCGAATTTATTCTCTTCTACGTCATGTAACTAATTGCATAATTAAAAGTATTCGAGCACCGCATTGGATCATAGATATACGCATATATATCTATGATATGCAGCACGATTGCGTTCAGTGTTTTTAGAAATAGAAATCGAAAAATTAACTTAGCTGATCGGGCAAAATAATCGATGGTTAACTTTTTAAACACTTTAATTTCGTAAAAGTCCTGTACTCTATTATCATAACGCGCATCAGGATATTTTAGACTACAGTCATCCCGCTACCTGAATACCAGACTTTCCGCCTAACTGCCGTATAACCTACAGGATTTCGCCGTTTTACGCCAACCTCGTTACCAGGGCTTCTTGCCTTTCAAAATTTCGAAAAGGCAATAAGTCCTCGGAATGAGGTTAGTTTTACGCTAAAAAATTCAAACAACAACATTCCTAGGATACTTCTCCAGTGCTTTTATGGATGGGAGAGTTTAAAACAAGGGAGTGGGCTAAGTATATATTTTCACACTACCGCTAAATTAGTTTAATTTCGTTAAACCTTCCAACCTCGTTCCCAGGGCTTCTTCTCTCTTGACGTTTAACGCTCTCTTTTTCTCATAGCGTTGAACGTCAAGAGAGAAGAAGCCTTGGGAACGAGGTTGTAAACCTTCTACTTGCAGTACTGTAATGTGCATCCAACCTATAGAGTTTCTTGATTTCTTCTAAATGTCGATTATCATTAGGCGGAAAATACTGTACGAAAGCCAGTCACCACTCGAGCACTTGCAGACAGTTCAAAATCTTCAGAAAACAGTTGTCTGTAAGTGCTATGCTACGTACCAAAAATGGACCTTCAAGATTGGACTATTGACGTATAGACTCGCAGGGAAAAAAACCGTTTAAAACAAATATATAGTATATTAGAGGTATATCGATGATTTTGGGTCATTTTCATGACGTCATAATTACGTCATAATCAGAAAATTAAATAATTTAACGTGTTCTAATAGTTTATTTCTCCTGTAACTTATGGAAAAAAATGTATCGTACGCTGACAATTAATTATGACCTACAGAAATAGTATTGACGACGACGTCATATTTTTAAAAAAAGGCAAAAATCGTTTTTGACAATATCTGATGACGTCATAATTACCAATGTCGATTTTCGCATTAAGCAGTATTTGCAAATATTTCCTTGTTTTACAGCACCATTATTCTTTCGTCACCTAGCGCTTATATAGTGGGATTTTGACTGTCCGTAAGTGGTCACACAATGTGTGACGTCATTTCCACTAATGGAATCTAATCTTTTGGCTTTCGCGGAGAATTTTCCGCCTAGTAGAAAACCACCTTACGCGACTATACTAATTTCTCCTCGCATACACCCAGGGCCTATCTGCGTTTATAAGAATATTTCTATGGGCTTATCTGAGGTGTGGTTCATCTGCGATCCAATATGGACCCGTGGTCCCTTTGAAAATAGCCTTGTTCAGGAACGACAAAAAAAATTGTATGTGTGCAAGAAATGTGGCGTCTCATTGTACACGCAAAGGGTGAATATCACCATTTGCAAACCTATTTATGCAGTAAACTTGACAGGTACAATGGCAATCGTTGTTGCTCTTGAAAAGATACCGGGATCCAGAACACGTCATTTATTCGTTCTAATTGCTTACCTCGTTCCCAAGCATACTAGCCTCTTTGGTATTACAGTGAACTCCCGGTTATTGGAACCTCAATAATCCGAACTCTCGTAATCATGGATGTTTTGAGTGTATAAAGGAGTACTTTGGAGCAACCTCGTTCCCAGGGCTTCTTCTCTCTTGACGTTTAACGCTACGAGAAAAGGAGAGAAACTCCTTTTCTCATTTTCCCAGGTTGTACTCTGAAGATTATTTTAAATTATCGATATGTATAAAGAATAGTTGTTATCAAAACTTTCTAATCAGCATCACAAAGTACTCAAAAGTTTAAATTACTGAAAATACTTATCATTTAGGAATAATTTGCCACAGGGGCTCAAATTTGCTCTGAGAGGCATCTTGGGTGCCTATCAGAGCTGGGTATGACACTATGTCGGATTATGTTCATCACGCGGTTCACGATGGATTATACACGGTGGAGGTTTTATGCAAAGCAATATGAAGGTATATTATCGGAGGCATTTTTAAGGCGTATATGAGTTTAACCTTAAATCTACCTTTGAATTTGGTAAATAAAATAAGAAAGGCTTTTGAAAATATGGCAAGCTCGTCCACAGCCCCTTTTGACTTTTTTTATTTTTCTCAACAAAAAAAAAGGCAAAGGGTGCTGGGGACGAGCTTGAAAATATGGGACTCGAACCGCCAGCTGTCGAGTTGAGAAATAAGAAGTCAGTTTGACTAAGGTAGTATCAAAATAATATTTAATGTATATACAAATAAATTAAATTTAAAATATCTTAAACTCTTGCTATCCCTATAGTTTAAACAAACATGCCCTGTGTTATTTAGGGGGTAAACATAACTGCTGGTCAACACTGTGGAGGAGAGATTTATCGGAATATTTGTCGCAAAAGCCATAAGCCATTGGTAGAAATTGACGTTGACGTTAAATTCAACCAATAAAATATCACGAGGTAATTTTTTCATCTCGTGAAAATCAACCTTTATGGACTTGTTCAAAGTCAGCAAGAAAAACGCTAGAACGTCGTTCTAGCGTCTTTACAGTGGACTTGGAACAAGTTTTTGCCCACTGGCAAGGTACATGGTACATAGTACTCTTCATGACAACCCTTTTTACATCACCACATAATCATAGCTGCTAAACCTATTTTTGAAAGTCAACATTATAGAAATCCCAATAGATTATAACACAGCATGTGCATTTCAAAGAAATGTTGGGTACGCAGGGCAGTGCAACTACCCAGCCGGCAAAAACCTGTTCAAAGTTGTTGTTCTTACGTTATTTTGCTGACTTTTAACAGGTTTTTGCCGACCGGGTAACATACCACATAATAGATGTTTTGATTTTCTACTAAAGGCGGATCTCCACTAGGCAAATTCGTTCCTACGAGTTCTAAATAAAGCCAATACATTGGTTGAAATTAACGTCCATTGTCAGGTGACGTCACTCTCAAACAATGTAATGGCCTAATTAAGAATTCGCGCGAACGAATTCGCTTAGTGGAGATCTGCCTTAACAAGTACAATTTTATTAATGATCGTTTTTTATGTTATAATTTCTCGTTTTTTGTTTCCCTTTCGGCTGCCGTAGTTTTACTGTATTATGATAAACCGGTTTTTTATTTCGCTCATCAATAACAATCGGTTTTCCAACAACTGAAATTCCAAAATCTTCCCCGTTTAATTCGCTTTCAATATTTGTATCTCCTGGTGTTGATAACAACTCTTCATTATCCAATAACTTCCAGATTTCTTTTATCGAAGAATGATCGGATGACGTCATTGCTATGGATTGATGCGACTGTTCCATATCCCCAGTATTATGACCTACAAAATAACACAACGGTGAAGAGTTTTAAATGTTTAGTCAAGACAACCCTCCGAACCTAGAATCTGTTACAAAAATGGAGATAAACACAAAAGACTACACCCGCTTTTTCCATGTGTTTCTTTTTGGGGTGGAAGGGGTGCTTATATATATCCCACACGAGAGTGCATTATCAGCGATTACTGCAGGAACAAAAGTTTAGCTAGGAAAAAAATACGCAAAATTTTTGGGTTCACTACAAAATATTTTGCATGATTATACTTTTGCGTATAAAAGGATATCACTTCTAGTTGTGTATACAGACACATCACTACTTCAAGGGGCAATTTTCGGGGGTAATAGAACCATTTCCAGTGGATGAAAACTTCTAGCGTTTTTACTGTGGACTTTGAACAAGTTTTTGCCTACTAGGTTGTTTCCTGCCGGTATACGACGTGTCACATCAGCGTCAAACAGACGTCAATTTGACGTCACCACGTTAAAACGGCGCCATTTCTACGTTGAATTGACATCACGTACCATGAGTCATCCCAGTGGGCTAATACTTGTTCAAAGTCCGCAGTAAAAACGCAACGTTTTCAACGTTGTTCTAGCGTCTTTACTGCGGACTTTGAACAAGTTTTTGCCCACTGAGCTGGTTTATATACATACTATCAGTAGCCATAAATCCCACGTTTACATCTGATATATTCGAATTGTTTTCTTTCAATTTCTTCCCCGTACATTCATATTGGGCACGTTGAAGAGCTTCAAGTTTCGACTGAACATTATTTTTATACCGTCGGACATCAGATGTTGTTTGAGCTTTATTTGTATCATCCAGAACATCGGATGCTGCAGATGACTCATCCTTTCCTACGATAAAAACCAAGAAAAATAACAAGTACAGTAGACGTCCGTTAATTCGACTGCTGCTTAATTCGAACATTCGCCATTTCGAACAAAATTTTAAGTCCCTTG